>JAADVV010000154.1:0-24259 GCA_023335905.1 Pythium pyrilobum | reverse complement strand
TGTCAACACATCTTTTGGCGGTGGCACGAGATCTCGGACAAGATGGCGAAAGGGGATTTTCATTCGTTCTGACTATTTGATCTATGGCGACAGGACACGCGCTTCGTGGTACACGTGCTCGACTGTCTTCATGATCAGCTCAAACGTCGACGACGCGCGGTCCTTGATACCTAGAGCAGCGACCACGGGCAGGCCGAGCGGAACGCTTCGCAAAACAATATTTCCAATCGCGTTAGATTGCGGATTGCGAGAAGACTGGGCAGGTTGAGCCACAGAGCGTCACGTACCCAAAGTGTTCGAGCAACTGGCGAGCGTACACGAGCAGCAGCGGGTCGTCGCGGCGGCCTAATCGCACGTGGATGTCGGGCTGGAACTTGCCGCTCATGGAATCCTTCTGGGCTGCCTCCACCTTCAGTCATAGCCACATCACTCCCACATTAGGACACCTAGAAACCCTATACTGGGGAGTTGTGATGCAGAGTACTCACCAGCGTGCCGAAAGTGCCGAGCTGCGTGACGACGATAAAGACCCGATCCGTGAAAATAGTCACCGCAAAGTCCGTGCCGACGCCATTGATGTCCTGCACCGCCGAGCCAACCGTACTTGACGTCAACGATCAGGTATATCTTGCAGTAAGCCAGCAGAGATTCAAACACGCACCACTCTTCTTGACTGTGTACGCAGCGCCGTCGCGCGAACGTCTCCGTCGCGTTCCATCCTCGTTTTCCGCGAGATCCGATGAGTGTGGCCAGCTTGCTGGAAGCTTCCCGCCATCGCACTTAGCAGGGTACCTCATCCACACCACATGTACCTCATATTGGAAGTTGAAGAGGCAGGATTCCCCTTCGCAACGAGAGATGAGCATCGATGGCCGTCGCGAGCGATGACTGGCCGCGTTTCTCTCGGCTAACGGGAGCGAACGGCATCTACGCGCGCCCGCAGTCACCACAGATTGAAGAGCGGCTCTTGCGGAGTCTGCGGGGCGAGTTCACGTGCGAAAGCTGGCTCCAAATCCGCAGCGCGAAAGGCCGCACGCGCGATCCGACGCTCACAGACGGGTGTTGGTGGATCCACTCGCCTTCGTGGGCATGCGGATTCACGAGCGACTGTCGCGTTGTTCTGTACTCGGACGGCTCATGGATGAGCACGGTCGAGCTGAGACTGAGCCCGCGCAGGTGGCACCACGTCGCAGGTTCAGTTTCGCCACGCAAACGTGACGAAGCATCGCCCATTGATAGTGTTCTGACGGAAATGTGTCCATTGGTGTCCGTGTAGTGTCCAGGCGAGATGCCCACGAGTACATAGTGCTAATTGATGGCGAGGTAGTACGATTGGTTCCAGGACTCGCAGACGTAGACCGACTTCGGCTTCCAGTCTCGCCCAGCGCGGGGTTCCGCATTGGGTGGACTCCGATGGCTGCGTCTACTTGTCAGCTTGTGCTCCATGAGCTTCGCCTCTGGAGCGTATTTCTACCCAACGTTACCATCCAAAGGTGATGATACTTGCATCGAAGTTCATAAGGTATTGACTGACGGGTGTTGTGTGGCGATGGTACTGGAGGTGGCTGGGGACGAGTGTCTCCAACGAGCACCCACATGAGAATGACCTTGTCGCCCGGTGGGGATGCTGCAGCGGCTCGGTGACGCCAGAGGAGTACGATCTGTCGGGTCTGGACTACCATCTCCTCATTGAAAATGCATCGGAGGACAACTGGCTCCGCATTACTCCGATACGATTCCATCCCATGCCGAGCGACGACCTGGTAAAAGTCGTAACATGGCAAGACACCACAAGTGGGAATGGCCGACGTTGTCACTTCGTGGCAGAGATCGAGATTATGCCTGCTGCGGATGAAGCGACTGCCAAACCACGCGTGATCAACGACATGACGGTCGTGTTTGCTCTGAACTTCCAGTGTTTCCGGAGCCCCAATCTCACGACGTCGGCGAAAGGGGCGGGGATTATTTGCTCCCTACAAGAATTCGTGCGAAGGCTGCCGAACACGTTCTACTTGGCGATCTACGATGCGAGTAGCAACCCAGCTTCTTGTGTTTTACCTCCAGTTATGATGAGTGAAGAAGCCAAAGTGAGTCGTGCACATCGCGTATTTGTGTCTCGATCGAAGTCGAACTTCTCATGTATGTGTGTGTATGCATGTATTCAGCATCGGTCTTGCAAATCCCTCAAAAAGATCGCGGTCAAGAAGGCACTGTCGTCTGCAGAGGTGTCCAACGCCGTCGTGGCTTCTGTACGCGATTTGCGGCAACGTTTGTTGCCAGACAGAAGTCCTCGTGATCGGCATCACTCTGCGATCGCTGTGATACTCGTGACAGAAATACCAGCGAGTGATGCACATCAAGTCGCCGAGGCGATGGCGATTGCAACAGCAAAATTTCAGTCCCCAACGGAAACGGTGGAAACGCACACACTTCACATTGAATCGACCGCTCCATCGGAAGCTAATCTCGACTCGAAATTGCCTCGGTCTACCCGACACAGTACGTTCTACAGCGCATGTAAGAACGACTTTGAGTGGGTTTTAGCTGTATTACTCCGCCGCATCAAGCAAGTCGTTCTCACTGCGGGGGAACTGGTATTTGATTTGGTCGGGGGCCTGAGAATTTCGCTGTCCAAGGAATCACAGCCCGCGTTTGGAAAGTTCGTCGGATTCGATTCCTATAACCGCTTCGTGATCCCGATCGGCAACTGTGCGATGGGCGAACGTCTCTTGCTGAGTGGTGTTTCAGAACAAGTATCGCACACAAGTGGCGCTGCTCCTCACGTTGCGATCACGTTTTCATGTCTGCGTCGCGACAGAAGACGGCATCTTGCTGCTGTGGCGTTGAGGTTTGGCCCCGATCTCACTAACCATATCCATGTCGAGCGTGCAGCACGGAACAGCCGTCTACGAGTCACGGAAGACGAAGCGCTGCTTTATGAACAACGACGTGAACTGATGAGGAAGAAGTCCAAATTCGTCGCAAGCTTTGTTTCCCAGGAAATCGCCGAGGCTGACAACACGTTCAAGAAAGTGAACATTATGAAAGAGGAACTTTGGTCGAGACGGAAGTGGATCATCGGTCGAGCAGCGCGAATATTTGAAGAGCAAGAGCTGCAATGCTTACTCAACGAGGCACAAGCAGCGCGAGTACGATTCACGGGGCGACTCGAAGATCTTCAAGTTCGTTTCGCCGTGAATACTCGCGAATCAGGTAGTCGTGGCGGAATGAGAGGAGACAACAGCCGAGAAGCTTCGCTGTATCGTATTCGGCTCGATGACGAGGACGAGCCAGCGCGCGTCACTGAAGAAAATGATGTCGAAGGTGAAACTGAAAGTGATGAACACCGATTGCAGAAGTTCAGTGTGAAACTCAGTGTCCAAACCAAGGCCATCAACGAGCATGAGGTCAAGATGGAAGACCTCTTTGTCAGTGTTCGGTTAGCTGTCTCGAAGGGTTTCGTCATTATGAATGACACGCGACGAAGCTGGGTCGTACGATATCAAGACATGATGAAGGTCAAGAGAGAAGTCTTCAAGTTAACACGAACAAAAGAGCAGATCGAGCAAGCGATGACGTTTTGGGACGAACGGGTAGTCACTCGACAAGAAGAAGAAGCAGAGGTTCAGTCTGTCAACGCATCGATAGCTCGGTTTGATAAAGAGCTGGTCAAGCGTAGGAAGCGAGCCTTCCTTTGCATAAAGGAGATCTCAGGGAGTGTTGCCGACGAATTCGAAGCCAGCGAACGCGTTGAGGCTGCGAAACGCAACCTTTCCAAGTGCCGCTTGCTAAAGACGCTTGACTTGACTCCGGACATGTATGCCTCCAGCATATACGTCTGCTTTCCGATCGAGATATCGCTGCGTGAATTTCCCGCTAGGCGTCAGTTGCGAATGTTCACCAATTTTATCCACGCGGTTTGCTCCGGGCTGCGCCACACCTGCAGCGCTGAGACGGAATCGCCTGTGTGCCGACGTCTGTCTCATGAGGAAACCTTCCTGTGGTGGGGAGTTGAGCAGCTCGCTGCGGTTGAAGAAGGCCAACAGTCAAGCTTCAGTTCACGCGAGTGCGTCCAGACCAAGTCGTGGGCAGTCATTGTGTTTTCCTACAACGCGATGTTCTCCTCCGCTTTGCCGATGGCTGACGTGAAGCAAACACTTGCAGCTGCCCGTGGCACTGGTAAGCCAGTTTTCCATGTTCAACTGGAGCCACCGTATACTAGCTTGGAGGAGTTCAAGGCGCATTGGTCAGGACGCGCAGCGGCACCGACACCACCACCAACGGTAAACCCTCCGGTGGAGAGGGAGTATTTGACATGGAGGCAAAACCACTCCGCCTTCCGGTCTCTTCTTGCATCCGTGGTGGAAGTTGAAGAGGCAGTGATTCAGCAACCTCCATTTGGCGATTGCGACCACAACGTGGGCTTCTCAGAGACCATGTCCCTGTTCCCGTGCCTCGATTGCGTGTGGCATGTGTTATCCTCGAGCCGTCAGGCGATCGCGGTCGAGCAGGGTGGTGGAAGCGACACTGCTTGCTCTGGCGGGTCACTTGGCCTTGCTTGCAGGATTGGCTCGTGGCTCGATGGAGTGACGTCGTCTTCTCTGCAGACGGCGCCGCGCAGTTACCACATCGATCCCAATGCTCTCTCACCATTTTACAGAGCATGGGAAGCACACCAACGCGAGCAAGTTAGCCACGCCACGACTAAGTGGGAAGAGATTTGCACACGTCGCACGAAGGAGATCCAGCGGCAGATTGGGAGGCTCTTTAAAGTGTACGAAGAAGAGGCAAACGATTTGGTATCGTTGCAGTTCAAGTTCAACACGCGGAGGCACCAAGTGCTCCTCACTCTGTGTGACCAATTGAGCAGGAAGACAGACGAAAGGAACTTGTTGGAAACGTGGCTGGAACGACTAATCCACGGCGAGAATCGGACCGACCACGGACGGGCGAGCAAAGAATGCGAACTCATGGTCGCTGAAGAACTTTGGCAGCACATCCACGAGACCGAGATCGCCGCGCAGCATCTCGATCAGCTCGATGAACAGCCCGAACCCCCTCGCGAGAGCGAAATTGCGAGAGCGAAAAAGGCTCTAGAAGACGCGCTGCATCAAAGCAGTCGCGCCATTCTCGATCTTGGGCGTTGCCACATCGAAGATTGCTACCGCAGCATGCTGCGGGCATCCAAAAGAGAAGCGTTTGCGGACCAGATTGGCCGCTCGAATACCAAGTGCAATGAACTACGTGTAAGTCAACATATTCAGTCGTAAAGGGGGATTTGATCTGACGACACAGTGTGCATGTCTCTCTGGTAGACACGGATATCGAGGATGACACACCTCTTTGACGAGGCTGACAAGATGCTGCAGCGCATGCTTGATGTGCGAGAGAAGTACGTATCGGACGACTCGAAGGTCTTTTTCCAGGCGTCATTTCTTGAGGTTCACTCGCCACCTTCAGCGACGACCCAAGACGTCGACAAACGTCATCTTCAAAAGCTCGCGAACGATATGGCGTTCCACACGACGCTGTCCGCGAGCGTGATGTCTCAAGCCCTTCAAGCACAGCTTGCAGTCTCCGCTATACAAGACTACAGAGCCAAGTTTCGGGAGGTCCGAAGCGCCTTTGTCGGCGTGTACTCGCCATCGCTTGAGAGTATTGAGGACTCCAGTGCGCGGCATGAAGAAATGATCGCGTCCTTCAAGGATTATTGTCAGTTTTCAGTCGATGAGCCTGCGCGGTCATGGGAGTCACTGGCGATGATGGGCGAGTTCGTTGACCAAGAGGCACTGGACGTTCGCGCGAGGCAGAGGTTGTTGGTTCAGTGGAAGTTGCTCTTCGTCACGCAGCTGTCAGAATCTCACATCCAGCGCTGGTGGAGTATCTGCCAAGAGTATCTTCGTCATACGAGAGATCAACTCCACGAGACAAAGTCTTTGATGGAATCGGCTTTTCAGGTCCGGTGTGACACCGACCTGCAATTCCAAGCTTCTGTTTTGGATCGAGAGGGGTACAGCCACCACCTTGCGCTCCTTCAGCGGCAGCTCGTCGAAATGAGGCAGCGCCAGCAATCACTCTTGCGTGTCTTACTCACATCCCGACAATGCTACGATACCGCAAGTCTTGTTCTCAATGAGATGCTACAGAACGTGAAGACGGACGCGATGTACAAGAACTGGTCAAGTGTCTCAGATTACCACGTTAGCCTCGTCGGCGAGCTGTTCGATTGGCGATCTCAATGTTCGAGGGAGCTGGATGCGCTCGCGGCTGAGATCAAGGATTGCCAGCAAAGCTTGCTCTCTAGCGACGAAGTGGTCGCTACTAAGCGTCAGCTCTGGCTGAAGCAAAGCATTGCTGACAGTCTGATCTGCGCGAAGGCCGAGCAACAACAGGAACTCGCGCATCGCAGCTTGGAGCTAATAATCTTTCTCGAGGAGCAGCGCGTCTTCCAACAGTTCAGCGCTTTAGATCCCAAGAAATCGTGGCTCACATCGACAATGTTTGCAACGTGGCAAGATACGTTCGAGCAAATGCAGCAGACCGAGGAGGCAGCTGACGAGACTCACCCGAAACCGAGACCTGCTCGACAAAGTGGCGTGGACGATCTGCTCGTCCAGCTATCGATAGCTCGACTGGATGTGATCAAGCAAGAGAAATGGCGTGATTCCTTAGTCCGCAAGTTGCGAGTCTTCGAGCGGATCCTGCATCAGCAAATTGAAATGAGACAGGTGAGCAGCCCGGCGGTCTCAGGCGTGGATTTCAGATTCATTCAACTGTGTTTGCTCTGGTGGAGTGGAGGCTATCGACCGAGAGGCTCAGACGTATCGATCGTTGGGAAATCGCTTGACTCAGCGCGTGGCATTCCTTCGCGAGAAGTACGATGCGAGTACTGAATCGGCTTTTCTGCAGGTTCAGAGCGAGTCCAGCAGCACAAGCTCGATCGACCGAACCAGTGCGGTCCAAGCAGTACGAGCAAGTCGCGACCAGCTTCGTGATATCATTGGATCAGCGCAACAAGACTTTCTCTCGATCGAAGGGACGACGTGTCAGCTCGCGTGGCGCATGCAGCACCATGTCGCATCCGAGTTTCGCACAAAGCGCGTTATTGACGAGACCAATGCACAACTTGTTCAAGTCGAGGACTACCTACGCGTCCTCAAAGCCAAGGACGACGAGCTGTACGAGATGAACCTCCAGAGTGACGCACCTGGCTGTCGAACGAAACGGCCAGATGCTACGTTGTTGGAGACAAGTGCAAACGGTTTGGACGTCACAGTAGGTCTCGCTGTTTTCGAGTTCTACGCCCGCGACCAGTGGTTCCGCTCGTGCTTGAGCCAGACTACGGCATTGGGCGAGAGAATCAAGTCGCTTCGCGAGGTGTTGATTTCGTTGTCGACGATCAAGAACTTGCCACATCCAGAAGACCGAAGTGGACAACCTCGCAGCTCGGACACGAGCGAAATTGAGAACAGTGGAAACCCTGACACGGAAGACGACCAGCTTCGAATCATTGCGGAGGAGTTGCAAGCCTCGGAGATGGCGTTCCTGTTCAACCGATTTGAGAGTCGTCGGGCTGAGAAAACGTCAGAGGGACTTCGGGAGACGATCACGAGTCGACGCACGAAGGTATCAACCACGGAGACGAGCATGTTAGAGTACCGCGAAACTGACGATCTGGATGCGGTCGTGCCTCGAGAGAGATTTGAGTCTTGTCTGTTCAGCAAGAGCGTGTGCGTGACCGAACGTCGAGTAATGCTGTCGTTACTGCGAGAGCTCGCGACCAAGTTCAATCCTCTAGATGTCGCGGGCAATCTGTCGGAGGTGATATACGGCGCGAGTCTCGACCGGAATGATCTCCGACACATTTTCCTCCTCCAGTCGAAGGCCCACGTCGAAGAGCAGTGGAATATCGTGCTCGTGGTGCTCTTCTTTGCTCGCTTGTTCCGCCGAGCTTCGCTGAAGAAGGCAGCGGCTTTGCGTCGATGTGAGGCTGGTGTTCTCACACAGCACAAGGTCAGACAGCTCCAAGACAGACAGTGCATCGCGGATCAGGTTGCGAATATTGGCCAAACGACGAAGGCGTCACTTGACTCGACGTCTATCGACTGGGCTAGTGCACTGCTCGAGTATGTGCGACTGAGTAGAGAGGAAAGCGGATCTCACGCCCATCTCCGACGAGTTCCTGCTGGTGTTCTCGCTGTACGTCCCCATGGTTCTGTGCATGCGTCGTGTGCCGTACTCGCTAAATCCGTGCCTTTCCTGCTGTAGGACCAACCTCTTCATCGCTTACTCGTGGTTTCAGTGCCCGAGAGACACGAGGCGATCTGTGATCTGGCGGATGCTTTCGCGGAAGCTCGTGCTCTGGTTGAGCAGCGTCCTCCAAAGCCCACGAAGCTGGGAGTATTTTTCAAGGACAAGTACTCCATTAAGGTTTGTGAGGTCGCTTTTTCTTGGCCCCTCTACTGTATACCAATCAGTGATACTCACGTTTTGTGCGATGCAATACAGATCCACTGGAAGCCTCTCTCTATGGACCACGACCTCGTGTACATTGCGGAAATCAGCGAGCACAGCAATGCCAACGAGGCTACGAGGAGGTACTGGGGCCAGTTCTTGACCACCGAGAAGACCAACCACACCTTCGACAACCTACACCTGGGTCGTTCCTATTGGGTACGCGTGCGCTCGGGCTTCACGCGAACCAAGGTGGGCGACCCGTGTCTGCCGCTTCTGGTTGCCACAACACTGGAAGGAGACGATCAAGATCGTTCGCGCTAAAATTGCAAGGAAGGTATTACTTGACTAAGCTCGTCTCCACAAGTAAATGGAGTCGCTTCACACAGTAAACTGTCTAAGAATTGAGCGAACGCTCATTGGGTGGACACGTGGAAGCCACACCTTGACTCGGAAATCCATGGTGATAGCCACCAAAGCCCACTGCTTCATTCGTCTCGGTGGACTATGTGCTGCCTGGATGACGTTGACGGCAACAACCACGTTAAGATGGGAGAATGCTACGTAGCTTTTCGGGCTCGTGGGGGTACAGCGGCCGCTGTGCGCGAAAGCCCTCGTGTGCTGCTTTGCGCGCGGTTTCTTCTTGGTGGCCGATGAACGCCTCACTCGCGCGCTGCAGCGCTGCCTTCTTCAGGTCCTTTGGCTTGGCGATTGTGCCGCGCAGGATCTCCACTTTCAGCTCGTCTGTTGTAATGCCCAATTGAGCCTTGAGGTAGTTGGTGCCGTCCTTCGTGGTCAGCCACTGGATCGCCTCGAGCCGTGCGGCCTCCGCGGCCGTGGTAACGTACGCCTTCTCGGCGTCGCTCCGATTCTCTTCCGCTTGGCGAAGCGCCTCACTCCACATGCGGTCAGCTTGGTGGACGGCGTCGTCTGCGGCGGCGAGCGCATTCGCCCACTGCGCGTTCTGGGCCGCCGCGCGTTCGCTCTCGACGGTTTCCATGTGTCGCTTGATCACCTGCATCTTGAGACGCACGTTGCACTTGCGGCCGACACTATGGAGCGAGTGGAGCACGCTTTGTGCGGAGAAGCTGCCTGAATCCGCTCGCGCGAGACGCCGCTTGGCGATGTCGAGCGGCGTCTCGCGTTTGAAGTTCTCGGCGAACACGGCGTTGGCGCCGGCGTCCGTCGCCTTCAATAGCCAGCGGAGCAGCACGTTGTTGGCGGTGCGCGCGCACCAGTGGATGGCATTGTCGCCGTGCGCATCCTGGTGCTCCACATCGGCACCGGCGTGGACCAGCAGCTGCACGATCTCGAGGCGTCGCTTCACGTCGCCCTGTCCAACATCGTACGATTCAGACTTGGGCATAGCCACAGACATCGCGGCCCCCTCACCTTGGCTCCTTGGCAGGCCGCAATCAGCGGCGTCGTCTTGCTGTTGACTGTATCAGTTGATCCAACAAACATCCGCAGCGCAGTGCCTGGACACCCGGCCTCCACGTGCTGGAGAAGCAAGCGGCACGCGTTGGCGCTGCCGTGGAACGCCGCTTCGTGGAGCAGCGTGGCGCCGCCGCCACCGTCCTTCACCGTCTCGCGGCGCTCAAACACCCGCGCGGGAGACACGTCCAGCACGCGTTTCACGTGCGCATCGTCATCTTCCGCTACGGCGCCCCACAGAGCGAGTCGTGTTGGAGGCGATCCGTCGCCTCCGCCGCCGCGCCGCTGCCCCACGTTGGCGTCGCGTTCTCGCTCCTGTCGCGCATGCGGGCTCAGCTGACGCGGACTTTCTCTCCCCCAGAACGCCTCGGTCTCTTGCTGCACGCGCAGCGCCTTCTGCAGCCACGGTGTGTACCGCGGCGTCGCCATCGTCACCATACCTCGCCCTCCACCAGCTATTGGTGTTGAGTTGACCACGCCCGTTCAAGATCCGCTGTTAGCAACTTCTCTATGTTCGTATTTGATACACTGTGTGGGTGGTCCACACTATTCGGAATGATGGTCTCTTCGAGCATTTCCGGAGCTGCCCAATCTTTTTGTGTGTGGGTTTTGGACGGACGACGGGGAAATGGCGCGCCGCCGCGAGGAAGAGAGCTCGCTGAGCGGCTACGAGCACGCGTTCGCGCGCGCGGCCGACGAGCTCAAGGGCGCGGCGCTGCGCGGAGAGGTCTATCTGAGCGACGCGCAGAAGATCAAGCTCTACGCGCTTTTCAAGCAGGCCTCGGACGGCGACTGCGACAAGCCGCAGCCCAGTACGGCCCTGCGTGTCCCTCTCGTGCCTATGCGGATGTGTTGGGCTGACGGCGCGGCGTGGTGTCTTGTGCTCTGTTGTGTGTGCTTAGGTGCGTTCAAGCCTGTGGTACGTACTGTGGGGGTCTCGCTGCTGGCTGCTGTTCTGTGTGGCTGCGTCTGTGTGGCTCGAATGGAGGATACGATCGCTGACGAAGGATGTGACGGGGGAATTTCATTGATGGCCACGACAGGAACGCGCCAAGTGGTGCGCTTGCGCTGGTGCATGGCGTGTGGAGAGAGATCCATTTCGTAAGCTGATGGTTCGTGTCTTGTTGCTGTTGTAGGAACGGATGGCAGGCGCTGCAGGGCATGGACTCGACGGTGGCCAAGCGGCGCTACGTGCTGCAGGTCATCGAGCTCGTGCCGAGCTTCAAAATGCCGACGTCGGAGGTGGTGGCGCTGTCAGAGACCGTGGCTATCGATGACGTGGAGGAGGTGACCGAGACAGAAGCGGCTGCACTTGCCGAAGAACAAGCCACAGAGTCCGTCGTGGCGCCACCGCCGGAACCGACGGCCGCTGTGGAGGAAGCGCCGCCGCCGTCGTCGCCACAACCAGACGAACCGCGCACCGAGCGACCACGCCCTCGCCGCCGTGCCGCCGCTGCTGGAACTCGCGACGCTGCGCCTCTGATCCAGCGGCAGCAGCGGCGCGCGGACGTGCCGTCGTTTAGCTACTCGCTCATCTTCCTGGAGCTGCTCGCACTCGCGCTCGGTGGAACGATCCTCGTGGTCGGCGGCGCCAAGTTCCTCGTGCCGCTCTGCCACCAAGTCGCGGCGGAACACTTTGGCGTGGAGAACTGCCACGGGCTCCAGTCGCTCTCGCCGTTCCTGTGGTTCGGCCTCGGCTACGCGCTCGTGTCGGTGCTGCGCTCCAAGATCTTCCAGTGGCGCCTGCTCACGGGCGAGTTCGTGTGGCTCTCGGCGACGGCTCCGCTGCGCCGCATCCGCCGCTTCCGCCGTCGCCAGCAGCAGCAAGAGTCCCCCGAGGAACTCGAAAAGGCTCGGTTCCTCAAGGAACTCGGCGTCCATTTGGTGAAGAAGCCCGAAGGCCCGCAGGACCGATGGGCCACGCCGCGCGTCGAGCTCGTGCTGCCCAGCGACCCGGAGGCGCTCAGCTTTGGCCACGCGACCGTGGAGCTGCCGTACTCTGTCGAGCAGGCACGTCGCATTGCAGCTGAGAGGCACGGACGATCGACTGACGTGTGACGTCTTTACCTGTAGACGGCGGACGTGTACTACCGCAAGTTCAAAGAGCCGCTGCCCGACCCGAACAACCACTTGCTGGTCGCCTTGGTGGATGTGGAGGAGAAGCAGCTCGTGGAGTGGGATGCCGTGTACCGTCGCCGGGTCATGCGATTCCGGTGGGTACAAGCCGTCGAGGAACTATTGAAGGGCGGGCGCTCACCGGAGGGCGCTGCCATTGTAGGAACGCCACGCCGTACCTGATCAAGCGCTTTGTGAGCAGCGAGTTCGTCGAATACGTCGAACATTCGCTCTTCGACAGACGCAACCGCGTACGAAGCGTTCCTGAGGTCAGTACGGACCTGTCTGCGTACTAATTCCCTTCCGGTTCCGTGCTCAGGTCTTTTACGTGTACGTGAAGAACGAGTCGTTCGACACGCTCGGCACGATCGAGGACTACTCCATCTACCAGGCCACCGACGACAAGCCCGAGTGGTGCGTGCATTATCGCGATCTGCCAGCAGGCAACTGGTGACTTGTAATCGCTGACGGTTCTCTGTCGTACCAGGACGACGCTCACGCAAAGCGCTCGCGTCCACATCACGAGCTCGTCGATCGGCTTCTTCCGCTCGCAGGTGCGATCCTTCCGCATCGCTTCGCATCGCATCGCATCGCATCGCATCCACGCGTCTACCCATCGTTTTTTTCGCTGTGTGTCAACAGATCGAGTCGTTCATCTCGACTTTTTACGGCAAGCAGGCGCCAAAGACTCGCGCGTACCACGTCGTGCGCCTCGCCGAGGAGTTTGGCAACCCCGAGGGGCTGCCGGCACCGCCCACGATGGAAGCCGCCTAGAAGGAGTGCATTCGCGGGTTTGAAAATCACAGTGTGCTGTACTACAGTTCTAGTAGGACCCAGAGGGGTCTCTGTTTTGTGTTGTGGTATGTGGTGTGGATGGGTGGATATAGGTTTCTCCTCGATGCAGCGATCCGTTTCGAGCAAGTCTCCTCGAAAGGTCACGCCACTGTGAAGGCACCGTCGCTTCAGGCTCGCCAGATCGCCGGTCTCCACTTGGCGTTCGGCCTGCTTGTACTCACGCGACGAGACAGTCACAGCAACGAGGCGATGTCCAAGGTGCTCGAGCAGCTCATCGCGCGCGGGCGCCGCGAGCGCAAGCCGACGGAGCAGCGCGACGTGGCGTTTAGCCTCGCCGAGATCTCGACGAACGCCGATCTCCACGAGAAGATGGTCGCCAAGGGCGTGATCAAGGCGCTGCTCGCGCTGATCCTCAAGTCGACCGACCAGGACGCGCAGCGGCTCGCGTGCCTCTGCCTCGCCAACACGGCGTCGACGCCCGGCGCGCGCATTAAGATCGTCGAGGACGGCGCGCTGCCGCCGCTCGTCGAGTACGTCAAGCAGCAGGACGCCGACGCGATCGCGCGCCAGTACCTCGCGATGGCGATCGGCAACCTCGCGGCCGAGCCGGAGAACCACGAAGAGATCGTCAAACTGGGCACGATCGAGGCGCTCGTGAAGCTGCTCGACCCGGAGATGGTCCACGCCGGCGTCTACTGCGCGTTCGCGCTGGCGAACCTCTCGGTCAACAACGAGTACCGCCCCCAGATCGTCGAGGAAGGCGCGATCCCGCGGCTCATCGCGCTCGCGTGCTGCAGCGAGCAAGCTGCGCAGCGCCAGGCGCTCGCCTGCCTGCGTGGCATCTGCATCACGCCGGGGAACCGCATCGTCGTCGTCAAAGAGGGCATGCTGGACCCGCTCGTACTGATGGCGAGATCGGACGAGGCCGACATCCAGCGCGAGGTCGCGGCGGCGTTCTGCACGCTCTCGGCGACGCCCGAAAACAAAGTGGAGATCTCGGACCGCGCGCTGCTCACGATCATCTCGATGTCGCTCTCGGGCGACGCGGCCGTCGAGGAGTTTGCGTGCAGCACGATCGCCAACCTCATGGAGCTCCACGAGCTCCACGACAAGCTGCTGCGCGAAAACGGGCTCGCGTCCATCACGGCGCTCGCCGTCGCGAGAGACCTCAACACGCGGTCCGAGGCCTGTCGGTGTCTCGCCAACCTCACGGCGAACGAGGACGTGCAGCCGGCGCTGATGAAGGAGGGCGTGCTGCAGCCGCTGGCGAATGCGCTCGTGCTGGACCACCACGTGTGCCAGCGGTACGCGGCGCTCGCGCTCGCCAACCTGTCGACGACCGCGAGCTACCAGGTGCAGATCGTGAGCCTCGGCACGGTCCGCTCGCTCATCCAATTGGCGCAGGCCTTTGACCGGGAGCTCGAGGCGAGGCGGTACGCCGTGCTCGCGCTCGCTAACCTCGCCGCGATGAAGGCCAACCACCCGGCGCTGCTCGACGCCGGCTGCCTGCTCGCGCTGTTCTCGCTCGCGAGCACGGCGGACGCGCTGAGCCAGTACTACGTGGCCTTTGCGCTGGCCAATTTTGCATCCAACGAGCTGAACCACACGCGCATGGTCGAAGAAGGCGGGCTCCAGCCGATCATCACGCTCGCGTCGTCCGAGGACACGGACGTGCACCACCAGGCGGTCGCGGCGATCCGCGGGCTCGCCGTGAGCGAGGCCAACAAGGTCAAGATCCTCCAGGAGGGCGGACTCGAGCCGCTCCTCCTACTGCTCCAGTCGGACGACCTCGAGATCCTGCGTGAGGTGTGTGCGGCGCTGTGCAACCTCTCGATCAGCGAGGAGACCAAGTACGAGATCGCCAAGTCGGGTGCCGTGCCGCCGCTCATCGCGCACGCGCAGTCCGAGGACATGGAGCTGTCGCGCCAGAGCTGCGCGACGCTCGCAAACCTCGCCGAGGTCGAGGAAAACCAGGAGAAGATCTGCGTGGACGGCGGCGTGCAGCCGCTGATCCGCATGATGCGGTCGCAGTTCGTCGAGGTGCAGCGCGAGGCCGGCCGCGCGCTGGGCAATCTGTCGGCGTTTCGGCGCAACCACGACGACATTATCGAGCACGGCGGCCACCAGCTCCTGATCTCGTACCTGCTCTCGCCCGACATGGCCTCGCAGCGCGTCGGCTCGCTCGGCATTTGCAACCTCGCGACCAACGCCGACATGCGCGTGCTGCTCATGGAGAGCGGCGCGATGGAGCCGCTCATGTCGCTCGCGCGGTCCGAGGACGTCGAGCTCGAGATCCAGCGGTTCTCGATCCTCGCGATCGCCAATTTGGCCTCCTGCGTGGACAACCACGAGGCGATCGTCGAAGAAGGCTCGCTGCCGCTGCTGATCTCGCTCTCGAGCGCGCCCGACGAGGAGGTGCGCCAGTACGCGGCGTTCGCGCTCGTCAAGGTCGCGCTCAACGCCAACTTGCGCAAGCGCATCACCGAGGAGGGAGGGCTCGAGCCCGTGCTCTTCCTCGCGCGCACGCAGGACGCCGACATCCACCAGGACGTGCTCCCAGCGATCTGCACGCTGTCCTTTGCGGACGCCAACAAGTCGGACATTTGCCAGTGCGGTGGGCTGCCGCCGCTCATGGCCGCGCTCGCGAGCGCCGCGGACGTGGGCATGCAGCGCCAGGCGTGCTGCGCCGTCGCGAACCTCGCCGAGGCCATCGAGAACCAGAGCCACATCGTCGCGGCCGGCGCGATCCCGCCGCTCGTGGACGTGCTCGTCCACGGCGGCGTGGCCGTGCAGCGCGAGGCCGCGCGCGCGCTCGGCAACCTCGCGGCCAACTGCGACTACGCCGACGTGGTCCTGCGCAAGGGCGCCGTGGCGCCGCTCGTGCAGCTGCTCGGCAGCGAAGTGGTCGACTGCCAGCGCATGGCCGCCATGGCGCTGTGCAACCTCGGCACGAACGTGGACAACCAGCCCAAGATGGTCGCGCAGGGCGTGCTCGTGCCGGTGCTCGCGCGCATCGAGGAGGCGCTGGATCCGCGCTCGCAGGCCGACAACGACGTGATCCGGTACTGCCTGCTCGTGCTCGCGAACGTCGCCGTGTCGCCGGCGACCCACGCCGAGCTCATGGCCAGCGCGCTCCATTTGCTCGCCGGCTACGCCAAGCACCGCGACGTCAAGTGCCGCCAGTTTGCAATCTTCGCGCTGGGCAATCTCTGCAGCAACCCGAAGAACGTCGAGCAGATCGTGGACGCGCACTGCCTCAAGCCCATCATTTCGTTCGCGTTCCCGGGCGACGCCAACGTCCAGTTCCAGGCCATCGCGGCGCTGCGCGGCGTCTCCGTGCACCAGAGCGTGCGCCAGCAGGTCGTGCGGCTCGGCGCGCTCGAGCCGCTCATCCTCGCGGCGTCCTCGGAGAGCATCGAGGTGCAGCGCGAGGTCGCCGCGACGCTGTGCAACCTGTCGCTGAGCGAGGAGAACAAGATCACGATGACGCGCGGCGGCTGCCTCGCGCCGCTCATCGCGCTCGCGTGCTCCAAGGACGCGTACCGCGAGCGCCACGCCGTGTGCGCGCTCGCGAACCTCGCCGAGATGATCGACGGCCACACGCACAAGAAGATGCTCGAAGAGGGCATGCTCACGCCGCTCTACGCGCTCGCGGCGAGCGAGGACCTCGAGGTGAAGCGGCAGGTCGCGCGGTGTCTCGCGCTCTTCGCGGCCAAGCCGGCGAGCCAGGCCACGCTGCTGCGCAGCAACGCGCTGCGGTACATCGCGGCGTTCACGCAGGAGGCCGACGACGTGCTCTGCCGCCGCTTCGGCGCGCTCGCGATCGGCAACCTCGCCGTGGACGCCACGCACCACAAGGAGCTGTTCGACCAGGGCGCCGTGGCGGCGCTCATGTCGCTGGACAAGTCGACCGACCTCGAGACGCGGCGCGCGCTCGCGTTCGCGCTCAACAACCTCGCGGCGAACGAGAGCAACAGCGCGATGGTCGCCAAGCTAGGTGTGCTACACACGGTCGTGGCGCTGCTGCAGGACGCCGACGAGGACACGCACCTCCAGGCGTGCTTTGCGCTGCGCCGCATGGCCGTCGAGCCCAAGAACCGCACGCAGGCCGTGTCGTTCGGCGCGCTCAAGCCGCTTCTCGCGCTCGCCGCGAGCGAGAGCGTCGAGGTCCAGCGCGAGGTCTGTGCGGCGCTGCGCAACCTGTCGCTGAGCGAGGACAACAAGGTCGTGATCGTGCTGCAGGGCGGGCTCGCGCCGCTCGTGCAGCTCATCCACTCGGGCGACACCGAGGTCGCGCACCAGTCGGGCGGCGTGCTCGCCAACCTCGCCGAGGTCGTCGAGAACCAGGGCCGTATGGTCAAGGACGGCGTGCTGCAGCACGCCAAGTTTGTGCTGCGCGGCGCGGCCCACTCCAAGAGCGTGGACGTGCAGCGCGAGGCGCTACGCGCGGTCGCCAACATGGCCGCCGAGTACGCGTACACGGCCGAGCTCGTCTCGGGCGGCGCGCTCACGCCGCTCGCGGCCGCGCTCGCGTCGCCCGACCACCTCTGCCAGCGGTTCGCCGCCATGGGCATCGCCAACCTCTCGACCAACGTCGACAACATCCCCAAGATCGCCATGGACGGGCTCGTGCCGCTGCTTGTCGCGCTCGGCGACGCGCGCAACGGCGACCTCGACACGCAGCGCTACGCCGTGTACACGCTCACCAACATGGCCAGCGCGCGCGCCGCGCAGGCGCAGCTCGTGGACGCCGGCGCGCTCCGACTGTTCGCCAAGCTGCTGCTCCACGCGGACGCGACGCTACGCAACGCCGCGGCCTTTGGGCTCGCCAACTTCACGGCCTTCCCGGAGAACCACGCGGCGATCCTCGCGATGGAGAGCGGCGGCGGCGGCGGCGGCGAGGACGGCGCGTCGTGCTCGTCCTGCATCGATGCGCTGCTCGTGATGGCCGGCTCGCAGGACGTCAAGTGCCAGTTCCGCGCGGTCAGCGCGCTGCGCGGGCTCTGCGTGAACGAGCTCGCGCGCGTCGAGATCGTGCGCCGCGGTGGGCTCGCGCCGCTGCTCGCGCTGACCAAGTCGCAGGACATGGACGTCCAGCAGGAGGTGCTTGCGTGTCTCTGCAATCTCTCGCTCAGCGGCTGCATCGGCGCGCAGCCGGACGCGTTCATCGAGGCCTGCGACATGGGCTCGCTCGTCTCGTTTCTCTGCTCGGCCGACGCGACCTTCCGGCTCTTCGGCGCCGTCACGCTCGGCAACATCGCCGCCAAGACCGAGCACCAGGACGCGCTCGTCGCGGCGGGCGCCGTCTCGCCGCTCGTCGAGATCGCCAACGCCGTGGACGCCGAGACCCACCGGTGTATCGCCTTCGCGCTGTGTAACCTCGCGGCGAACCCGGACCGCCGCGACCTGGTCGTCTCCATGGGCGGCATCGTGCCCATCATCCAGCTCGCGTGCTCGGACAACAGTGATGACCAGCGCACGGCCATCGCGGCGCTGCGCGGCATCTCCACCAAGCCCGACTCGCGCGTGCGCATCGTGCGCGAGGGCGCGCTCGAGCCGCTGCTGCTCGCGGCCAAGTCGCGCGACGTGAAGCTCCACCGCGAGGTCGCGATGACGGCCTACAACCTGTCGTTAACGGAGACCAACAAGCTCGAGATCGCCAAGTCGCCCATGATGGGCGCGCTCATCACGCTCATGCTCTCGCCGGACGCCGCGACCGCGACGTTTGCCTGCGCGTGTGTCGCCAACGTGGCCGAGAACGCCGACACGCATGGCAAGATCGCGCACGAGCGCGGGCTCCACTTCTTTGTCGAGTTCCAGAAGGAGATGCCCGTGGAGGTCGCGCGCGAGGCCGTCAAGTGTGTCGCGAACCTCGCCGCCGAGTACGCGCTCCACGAGGCGCTGCTCGCGGACGGCTGCCACGAGCTGCTCGTGCACGAGCTGGGCCACGGCGACGCGTCCACGCGGCTCTTCGCCGCCGTTGGGCTCAGCAACCTCGTGAGCAACGAACAGAACTACTCGCGCGTGCTGCGCGAGCAGGTCGTCGCGCCGCTCGTGCGGCTCGTCGCGGACCGCGCGCACGTCGACCCGCGGCGCTTTGCGCTGCTCGCGCTCGGCAGCATCCTCGCGAACGCCAAGAGCCACGCCGCGTTTGTGGACGCCGGTGTGGTGCCCCCGCTCGTGCTCGCGCTCGACGCGGCGCACGACATGGAGACGCGGTTCTACGCGGCCTTCGCGCTCGGCAAGCTCGCGATGAACGCCGCGTACCACGAGCGCATCGGGGAGGCGAGCGAGAGCGGCCGGCCGCTCATCCAACTCGCGCTCGACGCCGAGCAGGCGCACCACGTGAGCGCGCAGTGCCAGGCCGTGTCGGTGCTGCGGCGGCTCTCGCTGCTGGACACGAACCGCGTGGACATGGTGGCATGCCACGGCGACGCGCTGCTCGAGGCGCTGCTCTGCGCGGCCACGCAGCCCGATCTCGAGAGCCAGCGCGAGGCCGCGGCGTGTATGTGCCACCTCACGCTCGCGTTCGGCAACAAGCTCGCGCTCGCGCGGTCGCCCAAGCTGCTCCACCAGCTCATGACGCTGTGCCTGTCGCCCGACATTGAGGTCGCGCGCAACGCGTGCGGCGCCGCCGCCAACGTCGCCGAGCACGGCGAGACCCACGAGTGTCTCGTGGACGCGCGCGCGATCCACGTCGCGATCAGGGCCTCGCGGTCGCGCCACCTGCCCGTGTACCGCGAGGCCGGGCGGTGGGCCGCCAACCTGATGGGCACGCCCGAGTTCCACGCGCCCATGATCAACGACGAGGGTGTCGCGGCGCTGCTGCGCGTGGCCAAGATGGAGGACCACGAGTGCCAGTACAACGCCGCGCTCAGCCTCCACAAGCTCTGCGCGAACCCGCAGATCCACCGCGCGCTGCTCACGGGCGGTGCCGTGGCCGCGCTCCACGCGCTGCTCACCGTGCCCGGGCTCGACGTGCGCCAGCAGGCCGCGGCGGCGCTCAAGACGCTGAGCATGTACAAGGAAAACAAGCCCAAGCTCGTGGAGGAAGGCACGGTGCTGGCCATGGTCTCGCTGATGCGCAGCGACGACCTGCCGCTGCAGACCATGGGCGCGGCCGCGAGCCGCCACTTGGCGCTCCACGCGCCCGTCAAGACGCTGTTCGTGGCGGAGGGCGGGCTCGCGCCGGCGTTCCGGTGCTGCGCCATCGCCAGCGACGAGCTGCGTGTCCAGGCCGCGGGCCTCCTCGCGATCCTGAGCGAGAACGTGCACAACCAGCTCGAGATCGCGCGCCACCCTCAGGGGCTCGCGGCGCTGTGCGAGCTCGCGGGCGAGGCGAGCCGCCACGCCGAGACGGCGCAGCACACGAGCCGCGCGTTCGCCAACCTCTCGTCCAACGCGGAAAACCACATCGGCGTGTTCCATGGCGACGCGCTGCGCGCCGTGTTCACGCTCGCGGCGTCGCGCGACGAGCTCTGCGGGCGCGACGCCGCGCTCTGCATCGGCAACCTCGCGGTGACCGCCAAGAACCAGTGGATGGTCTCCGAGTACGGCGGGCTCGCGCCGCTCACGCAGCAGCTGCAGAGCCCGTTCGCGGCGAACCGGCAGTACGCCGCGCGCGCCATGTACCGGCTGAGCGCCCACGCGGAGAACCAGCTCCGCATCGTGGACGCCGGCGCGGTGCTGCCGCTCGTGGCGCTGCTCAGCGAGCCGTCGCACGACCACGAGACGCAGCGGTGCGCGGCCATGGCCGTGTGCAATCTCTCGAGCAACGCCGCCAACGAGCCGAAGATCATGAAGGCCCACGCCATGAAGCCGCTGCTCGCGCTGCTGCGGTCGCCGAGCGTCGAGTGCCAAAAGTTTGCGTGCATGGCGCTGTGCAACCTCACGGCGAACCCGGCGAACCAGCTCCACGTGGCCCACCGCGAGGACGGCGGCGTCGAGGCGCTCGTCGACCTCGCCGGCTCGCCCGACGCCGAGTGCAGCCGCTACGCCGGCATGACGCTCGCGAACGTGGCCGCCCACCGCCAAAACCGCGTGCTCGTCGTGGACAAGCACGCGCTGCGCCCGCTGCGCGCGCTCAGCTTCTCGCCCAACCTCGAGTGCCAGCGCAGCGCCGCGCTCGCGATCTACAACGTCTCGTGCGCGCAGCCCAACCAGCTCAAGATCGTGGACGCCGGGCTCGAGGCCGCGCTCATCAAACTCGCCGGCTCGAGCGACGGCGACTGCAAGCGCTACGCGACCATGACGCTGTGCAATCTCGCGGCAAACGCCGAGACGCGCCAGAGCGCGGCGCGCGGCGGCGGGCTCCAGGCGCTGATCCTGTGCTCCAAGGACGTCGACGCATCGGTACGCCGGTACGCGACCATCGCTTTGCAACCTCGCGTGCGACCCGCTGCTGCAGGTGCAGGTGCTCGTCCACGGCGGGCTCGCGCCGATCGTCGCCATGACCGAGAGCGACGCCGACCTCGAGAGCCAGCGCTTCGGCATCATGGCGCTGTCCAACCTCGCCGTGAACGAGGCCAACCACGAGCACATGATCTCGCGCGGCGTGCTCGCCGTCGCGCTGCGGCTCGCGGCGAGCCGCGACGAGGACATCCGCCAGTACGCGGCCTTTTCGCTCGCCAACTTTGCCGGCAACCCGGACCACTGCACCGTGATCGGCGACCAGGGCGGTGTCCTCGCGCTCATCACGCTCGCGCACGCGGAGGACGCCAACGCGCACACGCTCGCGATCTCGGCGCTGCGCCGGCTCTGCCAGTTCTCGCCGGCGAACCGCGGGCGTATCGTGCGCGGCGGCGGGCTCGTGCCGCTCACGATCGCGGGCCACTCGGAGGAGCTCGAGACGCAGCGCGAGGTCGCCGCGACGCTCTGCAATCTGTCGCTGAGCGACGAGTACAAGGTGGAGATCGTGAAGCAGGGCGCGCTGCGGCCGCTCGTCAAGCTCGCGCAGTCGCCCGACCTCGAGGTCGCGCGCCAGTCGTGCGGCGCGCTCGCCAACCTCGCGGAACACTCGGACACGCACGACAAGTTCGCCGAGGAGCGCAGCGGCGCGTTCCTCATCGCGCTCATGAAGCACCGCAGCCTCGAGATCCACCGCGAGGCCTCGCGCACGATCGCGAACCTGCTCTCGAGCTTCCAGCACCACACCGAGATCATCGCCGACGGGCTGCCCGGGCTCGTCCACCTCGGGCTCTCGCTCGACGCCGAGTGCCAGTACAACGCCGCGCTCGCGTTCCGCAAGCTGTCACCGAATTTTGCGAGCCACCGCGGCATCATCTACGAGGGCGGCCTCCGGACGCTCTTCTTTCTGCTGCAGGCCAAGGAGACCAACACCAAGCGGCAGAGCATCCTCGCGCTGCGCGACCTCGCGGCCACCAACGAGCACAAGCGCAAGTACATGGACGAGGGCGGACTGCCGGCGCTCGTCACGTTCCTGCGCGAGAGTGAGCCGGTGCTGCAGGCGCCCGCGGTCGCGGCGCTGCGCCACCTTTCGACCCACAGCGACATCAAGCAGCCCCTGGTCGAGCAGGGCGTGCTGCGGCCGCTGCTCAAGTGCATGAACAACGCGCCCAAGCACCTGCTCGACCTGCAGTGCCAGTGCGCCGGACTGGTCTCAAACCTCTCGGAGCACGTCGGCAACCAGACCGCGATCGTGGACGAAGGGCTCACGACGGCGCTCGTCGCGCTCGCGCTCCACGTGGACAGCGCCGAGATCCACCAGGACGTGGGCCGCGCGCTCGCCAACCTGTGCTCGAACGAGGACAACCACCTCACGGTGTACAGGCACGGCGGACTCAAGTGTCTGATCCACCTCACGGCCTCGAGCGACGACCTCACGCAGCGGTACGCCGCCATGGGGCTGCGCTTCCTCTCGAGCAACCCGCAGATCCGCGTCTTCATCGTGCAGGAGAGCCTGCTCGCGCCCTTCATCAAGCTCGCGCAGAGCCCGATCCTCGACTACCAGCGCACGGCCGCCTCGGCGTTCGCGAGCTTCTCGCTCAACGAGGAAAACAAGCTCAAGCTCGTGCGCGACGGCGGGCTCGCGCAGATCCTGCAGTGCTGCACGTTCGAGGACCTTGACGTGCGGCGCGACTGCGTGTTCGCGCTCGCCAACCTCGCCGACTCGCTCGAGTTCCAGGTCGACGTCGTGCGCGAGGGCGCGATCCCCGTGATGGTCCAGGTCGGCAGCCGCGACGACGACGCGCGCGTGCAGCGCGACTGCGCGCGCGTGCTCGCGTCGCTCTCGGTCACGACGGCCATCAAGCAGGAGCTCGTCCGGCAGCACGCGCTCAAGACGCTCTTCAAGCTCACGCGCTCGCTCGACAATGCGACCCAGCGGTTCGCGACGCTCGCGGTCTGCAACCTCGCCGCGGGCGCGAGCAACGGCGACGCGACGACCGCCGACAAGGTGTTCATGGTCGAGCAGGGCGCCGTGCGGCCGCTGACCCATCTCGTGCGCTTCCCGGACGCCGAGATCCAGCGGTACGCCGCGCTCGCGCTCGCCGGGCTCGCGCTCGGCGACCACGGCGCGAACAAGATCCGGCTCGTCGACGAGGGCGCCGTGCACGCGCTCGTGGATTTGCTGCGGTACCCGAGCGCGGACGTGCAGCTCTGCGGCTGCCTCGCGCTGAACGCGCTCGCGCTGGGCACGCACAGCGTGACCAAGGTCGCGGCGATGCAGAACGGCGGGCTGCTGCCGCTGCTCGCGCTGCTCGCGTCGGCCGATCTCGAGTGCGTGCGGTGCGCGCTCTACTGCGTCGGCTCGCTCGCCGAGAGCAAGGACGTGCTGCTCAAGCTCGTCGAGCTGGGCGCGATGGCGCAGCTCGTCGCGCAGGCGCAGCGCGGCGACACGGAGATCCGACGCCACTGTGGCTACTTTTTCGCGCGGCTCGTCGAGCAGCAGACCGACTACCACGACGACTTTGCCCGCGAGGGCGGGCTCGACGCCGTCGTCGCGCTCGCGAGCATGGAGGACACCGAGTGCCAGGAGTACGCGACCTTTGCGCTCGCCCACCTCGCGAGCAACCGCGAGTTCCAGGTGCCGCTCGTCGAGCGCGGCGCGCTGCGGCCGCTCATCGCGATGATGTCGGTCCACGCCGAACCACGCCACTACGCCGGACTCGCGCTGCTCCAGCTCGCGGACAACTACGAGAACCATTTGCGTATCGCCGAGGCGGGCGGCATCCAGGCGCTGCTGCGCATCGCGCGCGCACGGTCCACGGACGAGGAGCTGCAGTACAAGGCGTCGCTGAGCCTCGGGCAGCTCGCGAGCAACGCGACCAAGTCGCTGGGCCCCCACGGCAAGCTGTCGGTGAGTGGGTTTACGGCGAGCGACGCGATCGGCGCCGGCGCGGCCAAGATGGCGGCCATCAGCGAGAGCATCGCCGCGCGCCGCGCCAAGGACAAGACCACGCAGTACCTCGACGACAAGCTCACGCGCGAGGTCGGCCGCCGC
>JAADVV010000153.1:0-24261 GCA_023335905.1 Pythium pyrilobum | reverse complement strand
TAATTCCATCTCGATCTCGTGAGCGTACGGACACTCGAGAAACAAGTGCTTCTCTGTCTCACGCAGGGAGGCGACACTCGACCACATCTGGGATGCTGGCTTGGAGAAAGGAGAATCGCGCTCAAGCAGGGAAGACCCGTAGACTGTACGACGTTCAAGTGTGCACATCACACAACAGGCGAATCGTGTAGTAGAGTAGATGCAGATCCAGATAGTTTATTCAGAATGTAAGCACAGCAAACGCCAGCCACACAAATACACTCAAGCGTGCACAGCCGAGCGGAAAGTAGGGATCGACCTGGCTATCTGGAGACCCACCATGCGTTCCATCTCAATATCAGGCTCCAACACACTTGCAATGTCATAGTACTACTCGAGCATCGCGCGAAGGTTGTTGCCGGCGTACTCGTCCCCACCAGCTTCGTCCAATGGCACCAGCACATCGTGCATCTTGCATTGCGTCACGGGACTTTTCAGACATGGAAGATAGAGCTCCTCAGCCTCAGCTCCAGCATCAGATGAGTGATTCAGCAGCGCCTTCATGGCCGCAAACGCCTCGTCCGGTGTTTCCATGCGCATTCGCTGGATAATGGTCTTCCCAATCGTGGCGTCCCTTGATCCAGTAGAACAGCCACACCTTTTTTAAATCGGTCAGCAGCGCCATGACTGGATTGTCCGTGCGAAGGTCCAGCGCAATCAATTGCGACACGGCCTGGATGGCATCGTTCCCACCGACCTCCTTCTTCACCTCGATGAGCACTTTCACATCCTCCAACAGCTCCACAACGATGGAATCGGACTTGGCATCGGCAGGCAGGATGAGCATGTCAGTGCGCTCCACGAGTTCGATATCGTAGCCCGGCACAGTGGCCGAAAGCAGCTTCTCGTCCCCTTCGACGCCCTGAACGCACAGATCGTTCGGCTCCAACACGTCGCGAAGATTCGACTCAACGTAGTCGTGGTATTAATACCTACTACAGTAGTAGTTGCTTGGCGGTCTTCGGTTCAGGTCGTCGTCCCAAACGAAGGGTTCGATGGGAGTGGCAGCCTCGTCCATGCGGCACGGCTTCACACGCTCTACGTGGACCTTCAGCTGAGTCCCATCCCAGTCGTCGAGCCCATCTGAGAGTGAGTAAACTTGCGTTTCGGCAGCTTTGGCGGGCGCAGCAGCTTGACGTGTTCTGTCAGCAAGTCAGTCCAACTTGACTTCCGCTGCCACATCTTGTATGGCTGTGTCCTTCCTCTCGGTCTTGGCGGCTTTACGAACAGCCACCAGCACGTGGATTTGAACCGACGTCGCGAGCGGTGGCGCGTTGTGGAACAGGTCACGTAGCGCGCGATTCCGCAGGAGCTGCCTGTCTTCATGCGTAAGCGCCTGGCTTGCTGCCGTGTCTTTTCGCCCTTCAACAGTGGCTTGTAATCCTCCGAGTCGGACGCGAGCCACTTCTTGTCATCGTGTAACGCTGGGAAGAGGCGTAGCTGGTGCGGGCGACACGCCACGACTTCGGCCTCCACAAGAGCCTCATCAAGTCGTACACGACGCCATCACCCACGCGCACACGGAACGCCCGCGTACTCGCGTTCACACGAGCACAAAAAGAGCTCCATCGTGTGTACTTCGGAAGTCAGAACTTGGCCGAGACAATGGAGGTACGATTCAGCCTTGAATCGTCGATGAATTGTGTTCGGTGACGGAATTTGCCTTGTCAGTGACAAGGCATCCTCCTAATAGACGGGTGTCACTGGTGTCTGTTGCATCAGCGGCGGCTCAACAGCTCTCTCTCTCTCTCTGCGCCATCCGAACATCGAGCCGTTGAGTTCATCCGTCATTATTGATGGAGCATCAAGAATGGGTCGTGAGCCAGGAGAAACCTCCCTACTTATGGTGCATTATGCTATAACAAAGGTTGGCGCGATTCGTGATCAGTTTGTTCAACCAATCGGCTCCCGAAACTTCGAGTAACGTAAGAAAACCCAACAACTGTCAGTGTTCGCGTCAACGGACAATCGAATTGGTATTTCGGGAAAATGGCGTTGACACCTGACTTTGGCGTGGTCTTTGACATCGACGGCGTGCTCGTACGGTACGCGAATGCCTCTCTATCGGATGGCAACGAAATAGGCCTCTCCGTCCTGACTTTCGCGGCGTCGTGATTCGCATTATTACCGGTAATACAGTGGCGGCAAGGCGCTCGCCGGCGCGCGCCAGATCCTCTCGAGTCTGCGCGCGCACAACGTGCCGCACATCTACCTCACAAACAACGGCGGCGTGCTGGAGGAGGTCAAGGCAGAGCAGATCGGTAAGCTGCTCGAGCTCGAGCTCGATCCGGCGCACATGGTGCTGTCGCACACGCCCATGCGGGACCTCGTCGAGAGATTCGGCGACCGCCGCGTGCTGCTCATGGGCTCGTCCGACGTGATTAACGTCGCGCGCCAGTACGGCTTTAAGAAGGTCGTGACCGTGCAGGACCTCGTGCACCACCACCCGGGCCAGTTCGCGTTCAAGGAGTACGAGCAGCGCACGGCGCCGTTCGACGGTGAGCCCATCGAGGCCATCATCACCATGCACGACCCGATCGACTGGGGCGTCGAGATCCAGGTCGCTATCGACGTGCTGATCGGCGGCGATCCGCCGGGCAGCGGCCGCGCGGACGGCTCCCAGACGCCGCTCTTCGTCAGCAACGACGACTTTGTCTTCAGCTCGGCGTACCCGCATCCGCGGTTCGCGCAGGGCGCGTTCACATTGTGTCTCCAGACGCTGTACAAGGCGAGAACGGGCAAGGAGCTCGAATTCACGGCCTACGGCAAGCCCCAGCCAGTCGCGTACACGTACGTATTACACCGAGTTGTTCCATCTGGCCATTGTCATTATTTATTTACTCTCTCACACCATCTCGCGACGCAGGTACGCCGAGAAGCTGCTCAACCAGGTCGCTGGCCGCGACGCGTCCAATCCGCTCAAGATCATCTATATGGTCGGCGACAACCCGCACTCGGATATCCAGGGAGCCAATAACGCCGGCGCACACTGGTCATCGATCCTCGTGCGCACTGGCGTCTACGACGGCATAAGCGAGCCGGAGCACAAGCCCGACGTGCTGGCGCCGACAGTGAAGGAGGCGATCGAGCACATCTACGAAATGCACGGCATGCCGCCGATTCTTTAGACGTGGCCACATCCAGAGTCTCACTGGGGTGGTGGGAGCGTCACCGCCGAGGTGGTGAGGTTTCGCAGCCACACACTGAATTCTTGCAGCACGGCTCGCTCCTGCATCGCCGCGAGCCTCACTTGTCCGGCGCGGCGTTTCTCGTCTGTATCTGGAGGACGCGCCTGGTCTGCACCGCCTTTGGTGCCATTCACGCCGTCATCTTTCGCGCGTGTCGGGGTCTCGATATCTTCTTCACACAATAAATCGTCCGTCATGGGCGATGTGTTACCGTCCTCGTTCTCTGGCTCGTCTTGCTTGGCTTCTTCGCCGTTGGTATTTCCAGATACTGGGCGCGGTTGCGCAGGTGATCGTTCGGTCTTGCGTGGCGTCGGAGTGATGTCGACTGACGTCGCCGCATTCAGCAACGACCGGCACAGCTTGGACAACGGCAGTTCTGGCGAGCTGGCATCAAACTCAGCCTCCAGGGCGGACTCGACAGACGGGAGTTGCGACGGCAGGGTAGCAGCCGCCTTCTCTAGTCGATCCTGGAAGTTGAGGCGCGAAGCCGCTGGCTTGGCAGCTCTCTTTGTCAGATCACTCGCCTCGTCAAAGGAAAGCCCCTGATGCTGCGCCTCCGTCAGTTTGCGCTTTGTGAGAATGGGCATGCGGGTGTTTTTGCCACCCAAAACGGAATACGCGTCCTTGAGCTGGGCGGCTGGCGGTGCGGTCCTGGATAAGATCTCTAAGGCACTCGGAGGCTGAGCGGTAGGCGTGCGAAAGTGGGATGTTGGAGACGAAAGGCCCATCGAGGCACGGCGTGACGGGCGCCGAGGAGGCTTCGCTGACGATGGGGTCATGGCGTGCGAATGGTGTATGTCCGGACTCGATGTGCCGCCTCGAACTTTCAGATCGCCACTGAATATCAGCATCTTCTTCGCCGACACAAACGCATCTGTGTTGCGGCATCCCTACGAAATGAGCCATGTCGATAGTGAATAATCCTGCCCCTCGGTGTCAGATGGATCATGCGGACACGATTTACCTGACAGGCGCATCTTGATGTACACGGCACGCCTGCCTGATGGCATTCACAGTAATTCTTCATGCAATTGCTCTTGCGGCAGTTGCATCCTCGAAGGTGTTGCGTCGCGCCCGTCGCGACCTTCGGCTGAAAGGCCATCGGATTGCGCTCGAGAATCACAGAGATCGCTCGCCCGCGCTCCTCTTGGTTATCCTACAGAAGCAACAAAACAACACAAAACGACATGAGTAACCAGCGATTTGGACACAACCAGCATTCCGGACATGCATCGCACAAGTCGGTTCTTGCAGCCTTCACAATTGCAGCGCGAGTCGCAGACGCGCTGCGCGGCGAGACACTCGCAGTACAGCTTTAAGCAGTTCGACTTCTTGCAGCTGCACCCGCGGGTCTTCTCTTGCGCCTGCGGCTTCACATCCTAATCAATACGAGCAACAATAGTCAGCCCATAGAGTACTTGATACTGACATCGAACCAAAAGCGTACCGGTGGGGGAACAACATGATGGCACGCGCACCGCCGGCCGCAGCCACCGAAATTCTCGTGGCAGGGACACGCCGTATGGCACGATCCCAGGAAGCAAATACACTCGCTGCTCGTCTTCTTGGCCGAGTCTGTTGTTGCCGCCTGGCGCGGCGTCTCTTCCAGACGCTCGGCGGACATGAGCAGCCGCGTGGCGCCATCCATGGGCGTGCTCGGGCCGTGGCTGTGGTGGTGGGGCGTATTCTGGGGCGTGCTGGCGCGCAGCGTCTCCAGCTTGCGGGCGACCGCGAGCGGCGACTTGAATGACCGTTGGGACCGCTTCTCGATCGTCTCCATGGCGTGGGCGATCTCGAGTTTGTTGTGCTCGCGGTTCTTGCAGCCCATGCACTGGCAGCGGTCGCCGCACCGCGCGTTGGCCGCAAAGCACTCGCAGTACAGCTTCAGACACCCCGACTTCTTGCAGTTACAGCCGCGGCGCCGCGCCGGCGACGGAGACGCGAGCGACGACGGCATCGACGCGATGGGCGTTAGCAGTTCGCCCCCGTTCCCCGCACGCTGGCGGCCACGCTTGCGCTGCTCGCTGGACGGCGCGTCTGCTCCCTACACAGACATGACTACGGCGTTAGACTCATCGCCAGCACCACCACTGTCGAGCTGATGGAGATGAGCGTACGCTGGTGTCCGAGGCGCCTTCGCCCTTGCGTGGTGTGGGATACATGGCCGTCAGAGAAGTGCTTCCAGAATGGGCTGTAGACAGCCTCTTTGGACCGCAATTCAGCAAGCGATGAGATTAACAAAGCGCAGAGGTCGCTAGAGACTCTGCTGCTGACGTATCCGAGTCTCTGCGTCGGTAGCCGCGCGTAGAGGCAGCGATGCTCGCCGGCGCGAGTGGTTCCCCTCCTTGCGCCTCTCGCCGTGCTGCCGTCGGAACGGTCCGCAGCGATCAAAGTTTCGATTTGCGACCAAACAACATAAAGAGCAAAAGCGCGAAATTCAAATTTCGAAATTTGAATTGTCAAGAATTCGAATTTCGAGAAACAGTGCTCTCGCTTGAACCGACTTTTTACATGCCAATGGGCAAACCGGAAAGTTTGGAATGATAAAAACGAGTACCCGAAATACTCCAACTGTAGACCGTCACAGTCAACGCGGGACTTCAGAAAAGTGACGTATTGATAGACCAACGAAATCCAGGACCTCAATGGAGATGGCCACTTCGTTGGACCAATATGGTGACGAGAATACTACGTAGTACTACGTACTAGTACGTGTAGTAGTATGCACGAGCATGGGCGGATGAGATAATGGTATGTGAGTTGGAACAACAAGTGTCATTGAGTGGAACTTAAGAGGATACCTCCCCTAGCAGCTTTGACTCCAAAGAGCACGCCACGAGAGCGCACGCTTAGTAGTCCGAGCCACCGCCGCCGAACATGTCACCGGCACCGCCAATGTCGGCCTCCTCCTCCTCCTCGGCCTCCTCAACGACGGCCGCAGCGGCCGCACCACCAGCAGCAGGCGCAGCGGCAGACGCGAACGCCGACGGGTCCGCAAGGTAGGCCTTGTACGGGTCAGCCTTGGCGAACGAGAAGTTCTCGCACTCGACAGCGATGGCGACGAGCATCTTGAAGGCGTTGGCAACCGAGTGCGGCACCGAAGCAAGCGTCGGGAAGCCAATCTCGAGCGAGACGGCGGCGATGTTGCGGAGACCGGCGACGAACTTGGCGCACAGGTCCTCCTCGGTGAGGTCGAGGACGGCAGGGTCGAAGATCGAGCCGTTGTCGTACACGGCCGCGATGACGAGACCGTAGGCGAACGGCTTGATGTTCAGCTTCTGGAGCAGAGCAGCCTCCGAGTTGCCGACCTTGTCACCCTTCTTGACGAGGAGCACATCCGTGACGATTTCAATCTGACCACGAGCAATCTTGGTACCGATCGAGAGCGTCTGGAAGAACGAGGTCTGACCAGGGTCACAGCCCGTAGGACCAGCCGGGATCGTGACATCAACCGGGGCGATGGCACCGACACGGGCCGGGGCCGGGACCTTGTTGCCCTCAACCACCTCACGGATCTCGTTGAGGTCCTTGTTGGTGAAGACGAAGCCGACGTTGCCCTTGAGGAGCGGGATCAGGTTCTCAAGCGGGTGGCCCGGGTTCTTCTTGAGGAAGTTGTTGAAGACCTTGCGCATCAAGGTGTTCTTGCCCATGAGGACCTCGGCCTTGGAGCGGAGCGAGAGACGGATCTGCTGCATCTGGCTCGAGCCGACATTGTCGACGTTCACCAAGAAGATCTTGGTGTAGTTGTCGAGGAGAGACTCGAGCTTGGAGAAGTACTCCAACTTACGTTCCTGCGAAAGACCCATGGTACTTGTTGTTCTTGGTTGTTACAACGCAGTCGCTTTAACCACTGATACACGTGGAGACTTGCGCCAGGAATTGAAATGGAGCGGTCCGCACCATTCCCCCATTCGGTTTGCCCGAGTCGGCGGGGAGCTGCTCGCTCTCCATCCAATCGCTCGGGCCGCCAAAGAGACCATCACTCTTCCAGTAAGACTTATAGTTGGAGAGGTTAGCAGCGCCGCAAAACGGGTACGAAAACCGGTTTTGTATCGGTTTGTTGGGGGACACCCGGAACAAAACAAACACGCTCGCTCACGCACGTTTGGGGTCCGTCCGTGTGCCCATCTTCGGGCGTGAACAAGAAGAGAGATCCATCGGCCAACAATCGCGAGGGAAAGAAGAGAAGAGAGAATGTTCTCGGAGGACGTGACCCACAAGGTCGTGGCGTACGTGCACGATGTGCTCCACTCGGAGTGCGCGGACGAGTGGATGGCGCAGATCCACGAGGTGTTCCGCAAGATGGGCTTCCCCAAGCCGTACCCGGACGCCGAGCGGCTCGCCATCGCCGTCGCCACGGGGTTCTTCACGTTGCTCGCGTACTTTGTGCTTTTCGGCAAGCGCCACCGCCGCCGCCGCAAGGTGCTCCAGGACGAGCTGCGCCAGGCCTACGAGAAGGTCCATGAGCTGCAAGATAAGCTCGCGGAGGTGGGTGGGAGGTTTCAACTTCAAATTGGGAGAAGGATTGACTGACTGACGGATTTTGGGTGGTGGACAGATTGAGGAAGAGGATGCGGATAAGCCCAAAGAGCAGATCCGTATCTGGATGGACGGTGCCTTCGACATGATGCACTACGGTCACATGAACGCCTTCCGCCAGGGCAAGTCGCTCGGCACGTACTTGGTCGTTGGCGTCAACGATGACAAGTCGATCACCGAGTGCAAGGGCGCGCCGCCAGTCATGAACGACGGTACGGAATGCCCCTTGCGATCTTATGGTGAAGGTGAAGGAGATTCTGACTGGTTGGTGTTGTTGCCTTGCAATGCTTACAGAGGAGCGTCTCGCGTCCGTCGTGGGCTGCAAGTTCGTCGACGAGGTGGAGCCGCACTGCCCGTACATCATGAACGAGGAGTACTTGAAGAAGATGATCGAGAAGGTTCGTCAATGGACGTTGCCTAGACAGTCATGTTGGGTCTCTTGCTGACGTGACCCTCTGCGGTGCTGCCAACAGCACAATATCGATTTCTTCGTCCACGGCGACGACCCGTGCATCGTGGACGGCAAGGACGTGTACGAGACGGCGCAGAAGCTCGGCAAGTACCGCACAATTCCGCGTACCGAGGGTGTGTCCACGAGCGACATCCTCGGCCGTATGCTCGTCATGCACAAGAACCACCACACGCACGAGGAGTACGGCAACGGCCAGCTCTCGTCCAAGGTCGCGACGTCGGGTAAGCCGTCGTACGAGCGTCCGTCCAAGTTCCTCACGACGAACCGCATGCTCCGCCTCTTCTCTGCCGGCAACCGCGAGCCGAAGTCGTCGGACAAGATCGTGTACGTCGACGGAGCGTTTGACATGTTCCACTCGGGCCACGTCGAGTTCCTGAAGCTCGCGAAGGCGCAGGGCACGTACCTCATTGTCGGTGTCCACAACGACGCGATCGTGAACTCGCACCGCGGCAAGAACTACCCGATCATGAACCTGCACGAGCGCGTGCTCAGCGTGCTGGGCTGCAAGTATGTCGACGACGTGCTCATCGACGCGCCGTGGCACGTGACCAAGGAGATGATCGCGTCGCTCAACCTCTCGGTGGTCGTCCACGGCACGCACCGCGACCAGGACCACCTCCCGGGCTTCTCGCTCGATGAGCACTACAAGGCAGCGCGCGAGGCGGGCATCTTCAAGGCGATTACGAGCCCGAGCAAGCTCGACGTGAACGACATTGTCGCGCGCATCAACGACAACCGCGAGCGCTTTGAGAAGAAGTTTGTCGCCAAGATGCAGGCCGAGGGCGAGTACTACGCCGACCGATACGGCAAGGCCAAGAAGTAAACGAGCCCGCGTCGGACATGCGCTGCGTTTTGTGCCGGCCCCAGGTAGGGTGGGATACACATACATATAGAAGAAGGCGCAACACACACGAGACAACCACGGACGGATGGAGGAGCGTAATGCATGCCGTGGATGACTTTGCAGGCGTGCAGAATGGCGGGAGTTGGTTCTTGTTCCGTGGTGGGCCGTGCAGTGCCGAGGGAGAAGGCGTCCGGCAAGGGGACCGCCACCATCTCTGTGTTTCTCTGATTTTCTACGTTCCGATTCGAACCGGCGAGTCGCTCTCCCCCCGTCAGGCAGCTCTTCCGCCCGTGCATACGCAGAAGACTTGCATCCATAGAGACCGTCGTGGGGTGAGCTGCACTTCGGAATCTGTCAATGGGGCCAGCCTTTCCTCGTCCCGAAGTGGAGAGGTGCCTATACAAAGGTGAAGATATCTGTCCCTCGTTTCGCTCGTTCTCCTCGTTATGTTGAAGAAGCCACGTTGAAATGGCCCCTTTTTTTAGTCTCCTCCAAGTTGCCGAACCGGGAAACCCCATGGCCCATGGGGCGCGGACTCGCCATCTCGTGGCGGCAGATTACAGGGGCGTCGTTCACCGCGCGCAATCCGGCGCGCGAGATTGCTCACCGCCGCGGCGGCGCCCGTGGCGGGGGATGTGCCGTCCGCCGTGATTGGCTCGCGGGCTGACTGCCGCAACAGTGTGGCACTCGGGCGGTTGAACTTGTGCATGGCGCGTTTCGAAGCCTCTCTCTCGTCTCCTTCTTCGTTCCTCTCCTCTTCTCCTTCCTATCCCCTCCGCCCGTCCGGTTCTTCATGCCGACGAGGCATGCCACTGCATAATTTGCTCTCTCCCCTTCCTGCCATTGTCACCATGTCGGACTCGGCCGTCGCGCTGCTCGCGGAGGAGCACTTCAACGACTTTTCGTACGACCGTATCAAGCTCTTTGATGACCTCAAGGAGGCCTATGCCGGTGCATTTGTGTGGTGGTGCCTACGGAGCGAGTGATGCAAGATGGAGGGGAAGGCTGACTAAAACGGTGTCGGTCGTGTTTGTGCTGCAGCCAACCCGCAGGACATTGGCGTCGCGTGGCGCCTGGTGCGCGCGGCGTACGACGTCTCCAACCTCAAGAAGACGTCGGCGAACGACCAGAAGGACCTGATCTACTACGCCATGGACATCATCAAGAAGGCGCTCGCGCAGGACGAGAAGTCGCCACCGGTGCACAACTGGTACGGCGTGATCCTGTCGCGCATCGGCGATTTTGAAGGCACCAAGGTCGCGCTGTCCAACTCGCAGGTCATCAAGAGCCACTGGCAGAAGGCCATCGAGCTCGACCCGTCGCGCGCCGCGACCTACCACCTGCTCGGCCGCTGGTGCATGCGCGTCGCCGACCTCTCGTGGATCGAGCGCAAGGCCGCGTCCGTGCTCTTCGGCACACCACCCGAGTCCTCATACGAGGAGTCGCTCTCGTACCTGCTCAAGTGTGACGAGCTCGACCCGGGCAGCTGGAAGAAGAACGCCATGCTCATTGCCGAGGTGTACTACAAGCAGAAGAACTGGACCGAGTCCAAGAAGTGGACCGAGAAGGCGCTTGCGATCCCCGTCAAGAGCGAGGAGGACAAGGAGATCCACGCCGAGGCCACGGCGCTGCTCAAGAAGTTTTGAGGGTTCTGCCAACTACAGTATCTTGACCAGCAGGCCCACCATCTTTGTTCGATAATCCAATGCTGTTCTGCGCTCCTTCCCCCTGCTTCTCTGTAAGTATGCGCTCACGACGGGCCGGTGCTCACGGGCCGCGGGCAGAACGGTGGATTCCCGTCGTGGCGTGCCGCCCAGGATCTTTATCGCCCGCCGTGACGCAGTTCGCCACGAATGCCAGTCGCGACCTCTTCGGCATCTCTTCGGCATCTGTCCCGAAGTTCACAACTCCACTACAAATTCCAAGATGAGTGTCCCTCGTTGGAGACCATCTTGAAGTCCAAACGTCCGAATTTCCTTTCCAACTCGTCGTGGATTGGTCGGAAATCGTGCCCCGAACGATTGCGCCGCCGCTTACTCCCGCACGGACGCGACGCCTCACTCCCGATTCGTCAAGCGCCGACTCATGTTGAACGGTACGTCTCTCCCCGGTACTTGGGCAGCCTGTGTACGCGGGTGTCTCACGTCGTCTATCCCTGCAGCGCGGACTCGCTCGCTTGTCGCTCGTCTCGCTCGCCGCACGCCGACTGCCACTACTCGCTTCGCGTCGACCTCTCGTCGCGCCACCTCCCGTCTCGCGCTCGCCAAGCCACCGCCGCTCGCCGCGCTCACGCTCGCCGCTCTCTCCGGATCCGTCGCATTCGCCGCCGCCGCCAAGAAGATGTCGGAATCCCCAGTTGCCATCCTCGCTGAGGAGCACTTCAACGACAACTCGTACGACCGTACTAAGCTCTACGAGGAGCTCAAGGCCGCCCACTCCGGTGAGTACACGGGCGCGGCATTGGCCTGCGTGGACTCGTAGCTAACTCGTCTATCCTCTATACGCAGCCGATCCGGAGGACGTTGGCGTGGCCTGGCGCCTCGCGCGCGCGGCGTACGATGTGTCGGAACTGAAGAAGACGCCGGCCGACCAAAAGAAGGAGTTGATCTACTACGCGTACGAGGTCATCCAGAAGGCGCTCGCCAAGACCGAGGACGTCGCGCAGGTGCACAACTGGTATGGTATCATCCTCTCGCGCATCGGTGACTTTGAAGGCACCAAGGTCGCGATCGCCAACTCGTACAAGATTAAGGAGCACTGGGAGAAGGCTGTCCAACTGGCGCCGACGTTCCCGACGCCATATCACCTCCTCGGCCGCTGTACGTCTCTGCTCTCTATAACCACGATGACGTGAGGCTAGGTGCATCACTGACCAACGCTGTCTGTTCTGATAGGGTGCATCTCGATCTCGGACCTCTCGTGGCTCGAACGCAAGGCCGCGGCCGTGCTCTTCGGCTCGCCGCCCGAGTCGTCTTACGACGAGGCGCTCACATTCCTGCTCAAGTACGACGAGCTGGACCCTGGCAGCTGGAAGAAGAACTCGATGCTCATCGCGCAGGTGTACTACAAGCAGAAGAACTGGGCCAAGTCTAAGGAGTGGACTGAGAAGACGCTCGCGATCCCCGTCGAGGGGGAGGAAGACGAGGACGTCCACGCCGAGGCCACGGCGCTGCTCAAGAAGTTCTGAGCGTTGTGAGCTCGGCGCCAGCTCAATCAAACCGCCTTTCTCCAGCGTGCATGACTTGCCGCTCTGATGCCGCATCGGCGCATTCTATCCTAATGAAAATTACGTAGAAACATGACGTCCCCATCGTCTCCTTCTTCGCGTTGGCATGTTCACTCGTGGTCTCATCCAATTGCCATTTGCCACGCCGAGAAGAAAAAACTGCTCGTGCGCGCAAGAAAAAAATCCGCGTTGACAAAAGAGAGAAAAAACTAAAACCTCATTTTTTTCGTCTGAGAGCGTGCGAACAAAAACCTCGGCCAATGGCACTTGTTGGTTTCTCGAGGTTTTACTGCAGTTGAACACTCCCGCGACCAGCGGCAAACGGCCCGAGCCCTACACCTTCTAGCCCCGGACACTACGGGGCGGTCGGTTCCACAAGACCAATAAGCGCGGGCGGACGGACACGAAGTCCGAACGAACGCCGCCAGGCACGCGAGAAGAAGGCGCGTGGCGCCGCACGCAGAGCGAAGCACGCGAGGGGAAACGCGTGTGGCGATAGAGCAGACGAGCGCGCGCGCGTGGAGCTAAACGCGGGTGGGATTGGACCTGTGGAGCCGCCACCGTGACCGGAGAAAGCTGGACGTCCGCGTAAGTCGCGGCGGAAAGAATCGGAAGAAGAGAGCTGAAGGAACGAGGCGACTCGATTGGGGCGCGAAAGACAGAACGAAGGACGCGTGAGGAGAGCTGGCGGATTTAACTGAGCGAAGCGATACCCCACGCGCGCGAGTCCAGTCGGCGAAAATGGCGATCACCTCGGATGAGCTGAATTACCTGGTGTACCGATACCTGCAGGAGTCGGGTGCGTACCGAAAACGCGGGGAGAGTCGAGTGGAGGTCTTTGGGGATCGAACTAACCGCTTTGTGGGGGCGTTTATCTATGCAGGCTTCATGCACTCGGCGTTCACGTTCGCGTACGAGAGCCAGCTGGCCAAGTCGAGTGTGATCAACACGGAGCTTCCGCCAGGCGCGCTGGTGTCGTTTATCCAGAAGGGGCTCCAGTACGTCGGCATTGAAGCGCATATCAACGAGGTGCGTGGCGCATTTTCCCTGTCTCCCATGATGGGTGATTTAGACGGGGGAGAGAGCGAAGAAAAAAGATTCGCTGACGGGGGATTGCCGGGAACTGTGTGTGGCCGCGCTGTAGGACGGCACGGAGCGCGAATGCGAAGGCGAGTTCTCGCTGCTGAACCCGCACATCTGCCGCGTCGCGCAGTCCGCGACAAGCAGCGCGCGCAGCGGTGGCACCAAGAGCTCGTCGAACAAGCGGAAGCGGAAGGCGATTGATGGCACGCCTGATTCAGTAGATGGTCTGAAAGGTGGGTACTGCTTTCCTGTCCAGTGGAATTGATATGTACTGATATAACATTTTGGCGTATCCAGGCGAGTCGAACGGAACGGAGAAGCCCGAAGTGAGCAATGCGATCGTGTTACTGAGTGGCCACGAGAAGGAGGTGTACGGCTGTCTGTGGAACCCCGTGAGGAACATGCTCGTGTCGGGATCGAGCGATTCGACGGCACGGATCTGGGAGATTCCCGACGATCTGGTGGCCACGAAAGCGGCCGCGCCGTCCCCAAAGGTGTTGAACCACGGATCTGGGCCACACAAGGACGTCACGACATTAGAGTGGAATGTGAGTCTACACATCCATGACTATGCGTAGTGGGAACTCCATGATGTTGACTGGTGTGGTTTGGTGGCACAGCACGACGGTTCTCTGTTAGCCTCTGGCACTTACAACGGCAAGACACGAATCTGGACGACGGATGGCGAGCTGAAACACGTTTTCCAGTACCACAATGGACCGGTCTTTGCGACGCGGTGGAGCAAGTCGAGCAAGTACCTGATGAGCGCGAGCTTCGACAAAACAGTGTCCATCTGGGATGCCTCAACGCAGGAGAAGCGGCAGCAACTGAAGCTTCACGAGGAACCCATTTTGGACGCATCCTGGAAAGACGACTCGACATTTGCGACTTGTTCGGCCGATAAGCGGATTTGCATCACAAATGTCGACGAGTCGGAGTCGTACCTGGTGTTGAGGGGGCACACAGATGCGATCAACTCCGTCAAGTGGGATCCGTCAGGGCGGCTCTTGGCGTCCTGCTCTGACGACTACACGGTGAAGATCTGGGATCCATCCAGAGCCGCAGCACAGGGCAACGGCACTGCAGACGTCGAGGAAGACGGAGCGAATCCCGCGGCTGATCCAAGCGATATGAAGCCGTCGAAGAACGTGTATCTACACAGCCTGCAAGAGCACAAGAAGGAGGTGTATACGTTCCGCTGGAGTTGTACTGGCCCCGGTTCGGCGCTGCCGAACGGCCCACTGAGCTTAGCGAGCGCGTCTTTCGACACGACAGTCAAGCTGTGGGATGTCGAGACGGGACATTGCATCAGGACATTCGAGCATCAGTACGTGTCCCGTCGCCTTCGCCGTGCCGCAGTTCTTGTCGAGGCGCCAACCCCTTCTCGTATTGTTCTTTTCAACAGGAACCCGGTCTACGGCGTCGCATATAGCCCGAACGGAGAGTTCCTCGCAAGCGGAACAATAGGCGGTATCATCAACGTCTGGTCACTCAAGGTGCGTGTTCGCTGCTGGCGCTTGCGCTGGATTGTATCGCTGATATTCGTGTGGTTAGCAGGATGGTGCACTCATCAAGACGTATCAAGCAAATGGGGATATTTACGAAGTGAATTGGAACAAGGACGGCGATCTCATCTCGGCCTGCGCGTCCAGTGGCGACGTCGCGATCATCAATTTCCGACTGTAATATTAACACCATAGCTGTAGTTTCGTGGATGCTCCAAGGGTGAAGAACAAGAGGATGAGTGGAAGGGGGAGAAGAGACGTGGCGAGCCAATACATCTCACAACTCGTGTCCGCAAAAACCGTCGAGCCCCGACGTGTCGCCCGTCGTGAATTGTCTGCCTCTACGCGTGGAGAGTGAGGGCCTTCGCGGCCTTTGACCCCGCCGACTTGCTGGCCACGACGACACAATAGTGGGCCTGCAGCATGTGGAACTCCTCGACCTCGTCGAAAATCTCGAGCTTCTCTCGCCTACAGAAGAGCAGCCAACCAAGTTTAGCAGCCGAAGCTTTGCAGCATGACGGCGACGAAGACTCTACCGTACAGTGCCCGCTCGTCGGCGGCCAGAAACTTGTAGTACACGTCGTTCATATCCCAGCATTGGACGTGCTCAAAGTGGTGCACGCGGAAGCGGTCGATCTGCGCCTCGATGGTCGGGTAGTCGTGGATGCTCAGCAGATCGCAGCCGCGCGCCATGATGTTGGCCATCATGACGCGGCCGAACGCGCCGTCCGGGAGGATCTGCTCGTACAGCACGTAGCTCACGTCGGCGAAGTACGCGGCCGACCACGCGATCCACTCGCGTGAGTACCGCGCGTCCATGTAGATCAGCACGCACTCGGACACGAACAGCGTCGGCACGCTGTTCCCAAGAGAGCGAGAGAGAGAATTCATCCATCAGCCAAAAGCCCACGCCACAAGACAAGTCGGCGGCCACGAAACAGCGAGTCCACAGGTGTACCTGCTGTCGACGCCAGCGGCCTCGAGCTTCTCGCGGGTCGCTTTGATCTCGCGCAAGTCGCCTGGGATGAGGTGGTAACCGGGCACGTTCAGCGCCGACCCGCCTGATACCACGAAGACACCCCATGGTCATTTCTCCTGCACGGTTACCCCGCCAATACAATACTAATCGCAGCCGATGAGTCGATCAGTCTACAGTACCTGCAGACACAGCGGCCTGGAGATCGGCCGCGGACTCGAGCCCGAGCTGCGCCATGAGCGGCTTGCGGCGGCGGATCGTCATCACCTTTTGCATGGTCACGTCGGGGAAGTCCATCTCAAAGTACTCGCACGTGGCTGGCAGCTTGCCGACCTGCTTGAGCCGGAAGAACATCGTGTCGAGCCCCGCGCCGAGGATCACGACCTGCGTTTTCTGCTGCGCGTCGTGCGCCGCGAGAAAGCGCGTGACCACGGTCTCGATCGCCGCGACGCGCGCGTAGTAGCCGCGGTTGATGATGGGCATGCGGCGCGACGGCGCCTTCACGAAGAACGGTACAAACGCGTCCTCGTAGTAGCCCAGCGCACTCGCCGAGAGCTTGCAGAGCGAGGCGTCGCCCGCCGTCGCCATCACCGCGACGTCGTGGCTCGCGTCGTCCGTTCTCCGCGTCATCGTTGCCGTGCTTGCTTTTCTCTCTCTCTCTCTCTTTGGCAGAAGTGAGCTCCCCACTTGACGTTTTATGGTACTATTGAAACATATTCACCTTGTTCTGGTACGACCTTTCCAGATGATGGCTACAGTGGTCGCCGCGAGCCTCGCGGGCGTATTGAGTGTGGCCGCGTCGCCCGAGGTCGACTCAGTGGACTCCACGGAGTCCATGTACTGTAGTCCTTGGCCAGCACAACTTTGTACACGCGGCGGATCGAGTCCATGATGCGCTTGGTCATGAAGAGATGGAGCGGAAGGATGCGGCGCCCGTGGAGGATCTCGCTCTGACGACCACGGTCACTGGCCCTGGCCATGCAGATGCGATGTGTAGTGGAACACGCAGTCCAGATCCTGAGCGCAGATTCCCCCGGACAGAGCGAGAGGCGAGTCTCACGGTGTGTTTTTCAGACTACAGTATGCATTCCAATACACTAGGTACTAGTATAGGTGAGTTTCAACCGCACGCACCACATGCAGATTCACGTGTACATACCCGAGCTAAACATGGGGATCGACCTGGCTACCTGGCGTCCCACCGCGCGTGCCATCTCGAGGTCGGGTCCCAGTATACTCGCAATGTCGTAGTGCTGCTCGATGCTCTCCCGAAGGTGGTCACAGCCGACGTTGTCTCTCTCGCCGTCTTCGTCAATCGGCACCAATACGTCATTCAGCTTGCGTCGCTTCACGGGAATCGGGACGCATGGTACGTCGATGTCTGCATTTGAAGTGGAGGGCACGGTCAGTAGGGCCTTGATGGCCGCGAACGCCCCGCCTGCGGTGTCTACGCGGCACGCAGTGGATGATTGTCTTTGCGGTTGTGGCGCTTGGCGATCCAGTAGAAATCCCAATTCTGTCCCAAATCGGACAGCAACGCCATGACGGGATGTGGCGTGAGAAGGTCGAGCGCAATCAACTTCGACACGGCATGGAAGGATATCGTTCCTGTGAAGTTCTACTATCACTTCGATCCATAGCTACACATCCTCCAGAATGTCCAGAACGAACGCGTTAATTCACGCGGCCGCGGGTAGAATGAGCATATCCGCGCGCCCTACGAGTTCGATATCGTAGCCTGGGACTGTCGCCGAAAATAGCGTTCCCTTCTTTTCCACGCTGAGGACGCAAAGACCTGTCTCGTCCAACACATCGCGCAAGTTCGACGCGACGTACTTGTGATACTCGTCCGCCTGCTGGTCTTGCACCTGTGCCAAACGAATGCGTCGACGGACGCTGCAGTTCCCGTCGCCAGCGGGATCCTTGGCACGCGCTCGATGGAGACGTTCAGCCTTTCCATGAGTGCGACTCCAGTGGACGAGCCCATCTTCGAGTGAGTGTACTTGCACTTCCGTGGCCGGCTCTGTTCTTCGACGACGTGCTGCAGACTGTCGATTTTCACGACCAGATCTTGCAACGACGTCGTGGCTTCCGGAACAACCACCAGCAAGTGTATTTGACGCAGCTCAGGCGCGGCCATTCCGTCGAGCACATCGCCTACGGTGAATTCACTCTCCTGCTCCAAGTCGACCTGCAACAGCACATCGACGAGAGCCAGGACTTGTCCTGCGCGGCCAGAAAGAGCCGCAGACGGTGCGCACCACACGCCCACTCTTCCTCCGCCTTGATGGCTTTCTTGATCGCGAGCACAGCCGCCGCGGTGGCCACATCCACGCACGACGCCGTTTGCGTCTTGCCCACGACTGCGTACCAGAGAGGCTCACCATCGCGGCTGGAGAAATTCCTTATCGGGCTGACCGTGTGGACTTCTCTCTGTCTTGGCGCACATGAGCCCCTCACTTACCCTGTTATGGTACTACCGGAACATTTCACCTTGTTCTGGTACGATCTTTCCAGGATGATGGCTACACTGGATCGTAGATGCTCGCGGGCGTGTTGAGCGTGGCCGCGTCGCCCTCGAGCAGGATGGCGCGCAGCTCGGGGTCCATTTGGTCGATGTAGTCCTTGGTCTGCACGGCCTTGTACATGCGGCGGATCGCGTTCATCATGCGCTTGGTCATGGGGATGTGCGGAAGGATGTATCGGCCGTGGAGGATCTCGCTCTGGCCGTCGACGATGAGGCGTTTCCCCGTCGCGATCTTGGCCTCGCCCTGCTCGACCATCACTTTCAGCTCCGTGATCTTCCTGACGCCAAGCGTCGCGACGTTGAGCTGCTTCTCCTCGTCGCGGTAGCTGTCCACCTCGGCGAGCATGCGCGTGCCTTCCTCGACCGCCTTTTCGCCGGCCGCGCGCTTGTTCATGCCGTCCTGGAGGATGCGCTTGCCTTCCTCCTCGCGGTCCGAGCTGCGCACGAGCCCATGGGTCATCGCGTTGAAGAACCAACGCATGAGACCGAGCATCACGCGCACCTTCGTGAGCGGCCACGGCAGCGTGTGCGCGAGGCGGTGGAGCCGCAGCGCGAAGCGGTGCGCGCGCTTCATGGCCAGCAGCACGTCGCACAGTCGGACCTGCAAAAAGTACGCAAACTGGCGGTCGCACAGCGCCATGTCCTCCTGACTGCGGCCGTTCGGCGAGGCCTGGTGGGTGCCGTCCGTCCCACTGGTCGGAGGCGGCGACAGCGCGCCGTCGCCCACCGTGGCCGCGGGCTGGTCGCCGCCGGCGGCGAGCTTGGGCGGCTGCAGCCACATGCCTTCAAAGATGTTGCGCAGCGTCGTGTGGCGGAACACGCCGCCCAGCGCGTGGATCGAGGTCGCGTCCGCGTACCCAAAGAGTCCGACGATCTCCTCGCGCTTGTTCCAGTCGCTGCGCAGCTCAAACTTGGTGCCTTTCTCGCAGTGGCCAAACCACTTGGAGAGCCGTCCCGAGCTCGTGCCCAGGCGGAGCCCGTAGATCGTCTGCGACGCGAAGCCCTCGATGGACACGAGCTTCTCGCCGCGCGCGAGCGCAAAGACCTCGCGGTTGCCGAACGGGTTGCCGTGCAGCTGGCCCTCGACCGTGGTCGACGCGTTGGTCTTGAGCACGAGCGAGACGGCGTCCACCTTCTTGCCGCACAGCACCACGACCTCGCTGATGCTGCCGTACGGCGGCGCCTTCTCGTACGTGAACGCTCGCCCCACGGGCGCACCGAAGAGCGGTGAGCTGCGCTCGGCGTAGTTGTGGATGCGCCGCTCGTTGTACGCGACGAACATGAGCCGGCTCTCGAGGAAGAGCCGGTGGCGGATCTCCTGCTCGTGGAGCTGGAAGATCTGCTTGAGCGTCGGCGCGCCCGTGGCTGTCTGCTGGAGGTGGTGCTGCATGAGTCGGAGCTGGCGCCGCAGCCGCTGCGTGGGCAGCCGCGCGCGCAGCGCGACAATCTTGCAGTGCATCGCGTCCAGGTCGGCGACGCACTGGCGCCACAGGAACGGCACGGCGCGGCGCCGCGCCGCGACCGTGTACTTGGCCTTGAGGTAGGTCTTGAAGGTCTGGAAGACCGAGTGCATGCGCCAGAGCTCGTGCTTGCGGCGCGCGACGCGCACCATGTCGTTGTACGTGCGCGCGAGCTGTGTGTGCTGCGCCCACCGCAGGAAGACGCCGTGGAACGCGTTCGCGGGCGAGTACTTGGTGAGCGCGATGCGCGCGGCCGCGGGCGAGCCGTCGAGCAGCCCGTGGCGACCGACGTACTGGTCGTACTTCCACAGCAGCTGCTGCCGCCGCTGGAGCGCGTGCGAGAGCCCGGCACTCTCGTGCTTCCACTTCCACACGGCGTGGCGCAGCAGCGTGCGGAAGACATGGAACTTGGTGCGCAGCGCGTGGAACCGCGCGGCGTGGCGCTGCCAGAACGCGAACTTGCGGCACAGGCGGACCCAGTTGCGCAGCTGCGCGCGGTGGCACAGCGCCGCCGTGTAGCGCAGCATCATCACGACGCGCAGCCCGCGGAAGGCCGACTTGAGCTGCTGGCGTCGCTTCTGCGCGAGCAGCGCGTCGAAGCCGCGGTTCAGCACGTCGTGCATGCGGTGGCCGCGCGTGCGCAGGACCTGCTGCGCCTGCTGCATGAGCAGCGCGCGCACCTTGAGCGTCGCGCCGGCCTCCTTGCGCAAAAAGACCTCCTCCTGCCGCTTGCGCTCGCGCAGCTGCATCTCCAGGTCCTGCATGCGCTCGAGCCGCCGCGCGTTCTCCTCGGCGATCGCAGCCAGGTCGGCGCGCAGCCGCGCGGCCTCGAGCGGCAGGTCCTCGAGCGAGCGCTGCCGCCACTCGGTGTCGCGCTTCCAGTCGAGCGCGGCGGCCTCGGCCTTGCGGTCGAGCCCCGTGGCGACCTCGCTGCCGTCATTGCCGCGGTCTCCGCTATTCTCCTGGGCGCGGCGGAGACCGTCGTCGTCGCCGTCCTTGGGGGGCCTGGCCAGCGGCTGCTTGTACACGGCGGCGGCGACCCACCAGCGGAAGCGCCTGTAGAGCAGGCGGAACGCGCCGAGATCCGTGGCCATGCGGTTCTTCTTGCGGCGCGAGACGAGCGGCCTCATGGCGCGGAAGAACGCGCGGCCGGCGCGACGGAACGCGATGATGTTGCCCGTGAGCGCGCGCCGGTCGCGCTCGCGGAAGCGCAGGTAGAGGTCGAGACAGAGATCGTAGAGCCGCGTCTTGCGCTTGAGCCTCGGCGCGAGGTCGGTCTCCATGATCTTGGACAGCGCGCGCACGTCACCGTCGCCAGCGGCTGCGTCGTCGTCGTCGTCGTGGACGAAGGCGTCGACGTCGTCCTCCCCCAGTCCTGCATGGAGGCCACCACCCGCGGCAGAGGAAGACGCCGTGGCCATCGACGCGCTGCGCGAGCCCGCGAGGCCGCTGGGTGTCGACGCCTGCGGCGGGTACCACGAGACGCCTCGCGACGGCGACGCCTGCTGCTGCCTTGGCGCGGCGACAAAGCTGCTGCTTCCTCCGCCTGTCGCGCGCGCCGTGCCGCCGCGGTACGGCGACGGCGACGGCTTGACGAGCTGCTGCTGTCTCTGGAGATGGCTCGGCCACACGGCGCCGACCGGCGGGAACTGGCGGTGGAGACACTTGGACCGGCGCGCGGCCATGTCCTGCTGGAGGATCGCGTAGTACCGCCAGAGCACGAACGTGACCTTGACCATGTAGCCTTTGTGGAGCCGCTGCAGCACGCCGCCGTGGGTCTTCCAGAGCCGGTGGATCTGGATGTGCACCTTGAAGCGGCCGATCCACGCGGCCCAGCAGAGCCGCAGCACGTGTCGCGCCTTCTTCTTGCGTACGCGCGCGACCTGCTTGGCGCACCAGCGCTTGCGCTGGAACCGCGATTGCCACGCGCGGAAGTGGCGCAGCTGCACGTGCGTGAGCACGACACGCCGCAGGAACGCGCTCTTGCCGCGCGCGAGGATCATGCGCTGGAGGTGCCGCTTCCACACGTAGAACGGCCAGAAGCACGCGCGGTAGAACGCGTAGTACGCGCGCCACCGCCGCATCCAGCACGCCCACGCGACAAACTTGCGCAGCACGTGGACGCGCAGCACCTCGGCGTGCCGCGTGAACCGCTTCCACTCGAGGAAGACGGCCTTCTTGAGGCGGAACTGGAAAATGAGCTGCCGCTCGGGCCACGCGTCGGCCTCGCGGCGCCGCCACAGCGCGCGGATGCTCTGCTTCACGGCGTCGCACGCGATGTCGTGGAACAAATACGCCGCCGCGGACACCTCGATGCGCTCAAAATGGCCGTTGCGCGAGTACTTTTGCAGCAGCGCCGACCGCACCTGCGGCACGGCGAGCGTGGCGGGCGGCGGCGCATCCGCCGGTGGCGCCGCCGCCGCCGTCAGCGACGCGACGGCGGCGCCGACCTGCGAGAGCCGCCGTCTCGCCGGTTTGCTGAAGATCACGCGCAGAAACTGGTCGCGCAGCTCGAGCCGCTGCGCGTCGCTCGTCCACGGGACCGCGAGCGGGTCGCAGCGGAAGCCGTCGAGCAGCTCGACCATGTGCTTGGCCGACTCGGCGAGCCGCCGCTGCACTTTTTGCTCGAGCGCCGCGAGCTCGCGCGCGTAGATCTCTCGTTCCTGGCGTCGGCGCACCTTGTCGCGGTCAAACTCGCGCTTCCAGCGCGCCGCCTCCTGCGTGTCGCGCGGCTGGAAGATGCGGCGGAATGCGGCGTACGAGAGCTTGGCGGGCGGCTCCTCCGCGACGGCGGCGGCGGTCTGCTGCTGCTTGGCCGCGAGCTGCCGGCTCTCGAGGTGCCGGTGGAGGATGCCCTGCACCTTGGCGGCGTCCACGGCGCTGAGCTTGACGTCCGAGTTCTGGAGAAACTTGACGATCTGCTGGACGCTGAGGTCGCCGCTGCCCGAGAGCGCGATCTCGATGGTCTCCCACGAGCGGAGGAGCCGCTTCTGCAGTTGATTCTCCACGAACACGTGCAGATCCTTGAGGCGTTGGCGCCGCTTCAGCCCTGGCGCTTGGATGTCGCGGCGGAAGCGTGTCGCGAGCGACACGTTCTGGTCAGCGTCGTCCTCGTCGTCCTCCTCGTCCTCGTCCTCGTCCTCGTCCTCGTCCTCTTCCTGCTCGCCGCCGTCGGCGTCTCCGAACTCGACGTCTTCCTCTGGAACGTCCTCTCTCACCAGTGGCTCAGGTACCGTCGTTGCAGGGGAACTCCCTGACTCCAGGTGCGCGGACTTCTGCCGGGCCATGGCCACCGTGGACGGAGGCATGGCCGTGAGGAACACGGCGCTGGCCGTGGCACCACCGGCACCGGCACCGGCGCCGTCGTCCGGCTCGCTCTCGTCGCCCTGCACGTCCCCGCGCGCGCCGCCGCCTACGCGCTCGTGCAACTGGCTCATGATCGCGTCCACCGTGGCGTCCACCGACGCGCTCGTCTCGTGCTGCGCGGCGTCCTGGTTCGCCGCGCCCCATTGGCCGCCGCTGTCGCCCATGTGCCAGAGCCCGAAGCGGTGGAGGTCGTGCCAGATCTTGTCGCGCAGCCGCGACCGCTGGTGCTGCAGCCGGTCGAGCACGACGGCCGCGCCGCCCTGCGTCGTTTGGCGCGGCCGCAGCACCATCTTGCTGCCTTCCTTACGCCAGTGGCCGCGGCCGCTGCTGCGCTGCAGCAGCATCGCCGCGTGCTTTTGGCGCTCCGCCTCCTCTCTCCGCGGCTGGGCGTCCTTCTGCGGCGACAGCCGCGACACCTTGGGCACGACAAACTCTGGCCTCTCTGCGCCGCTGCCTACTCGTGCTGAGGCGTTGGCGCCGCCCAGAGTCTCGAGGAAGTCGCGCTGCAGGCGGCCCACCACGGGGTCCGCGTCGGGCAGCAGCAGCGGCAGGTCGAACCAGTTGGGCACGGCGACGCCCACGCGCGCGCCGCCCGGCGGTCGCTTCGTGGACGAGTCCTTGGTGACGTGGGCTTCCATACGGCGGCCTGCAGAGCCCGCGCGAAGGCTGCGTACCGCGCAGCAACGCAGCGTCGGTCGCAAATATCTTCCCTCCACAATTAATTGTGGTGCTCGCGTCCTTTCGCGATCGCCAACAATAATTGTATCCTCTCCAAACCGATATCAGGGATCTGATCATGCAATACAGGCATACTTGGTCGCCTCCACCACCTGCTCTCCCTCTGTTCATATTCCTATACAAATCCCAAGTACAGCGACGGGGTGTCGCCTCTATCGATTCTGCCCCTCGTTTTCCCACACAAAAGCCGGCTGCCTTCACCCACCAATTGCTGGTCGCCTCCAGCAAAGCCCACGTCCAAGCCGGAATCGCTGCCCCCCGCATATCCGCCGCCCAAGGAAGCCCTCCGCCGCCGTAC
>JAADVV010000152.1:0-24282 GCA_023335905.1 Pythium pyrilobum | reverse complement strand
CCCCCCCCCCCCCCCCCCCCCCCCCCCCCCCCCCCCCCCCCCCCCCCCCCCCCCCCCCCCCCCCCCCCCCCCCCCCCAAGTCACACGCCGCTGCACGACGGAGGTGACGCGGTTGTCCCAACGCAGCCGAAATAAAGTCGCACGGGGAGGAGGCGCTGCTGATCCTCTGGCGTCGCCTGCGCTGACGATGGCGTTGTGGAGATGGAGAGGTGGGCGCTGTTCCGCAGGGTTTCCCCGTGACAGACAGGTGACACCCGCGACACCCGGATCACTTGGGACGACCTTCAAGCGACAACCACTGAAAGGTGTCAAAAGTGGCAGTCGGTTGCGGAATAAGAGTGGACACTCCTGACGAAGCAGCACGATTCCAACAATTGCGGTTGCCGGATGGAGGAGATTTTGAACCGACTAGATGGAGAGGAGACCGGACCTGTGACCTCGAAATTGAATCATGAATCTGTAGGTAAAGTTGCCGGACGGTGAGCGGGGTAGGGATCAGGTCACAAAGACGACGCCGCGACCAGACGACAAGCCTTCCCTGCTCTGGCTGTGACTTTCCTGGCGGTCCCACCTTCCAATACGTTCGCGTGCTTGTACCCATACGCACTTAGCGCGCTGGAGTCAACCCCTATGTGGGCCACACCAAAGATCAGTTTGAATAAAAAAGACTTGCTGGAAGGAAGGAAGAGGGGGATCGATCACTTCGAACCCGCCCCCTGACGACCCACACTGGCGGGAAATCCCCACACGGACAAACCACCGACAGCAACATGTCGACGCTCACGAGCGCGGACTTTGGCGAGCTCAAGCGCCCCACGACGCGCGTCCACGCGCCCCCCGGAGGCGGCTCCAACTGGAGCATTGGCGGCGACGACACACCGGCGCCGGCGCGCGGCCGCCAGCACCAGCAGCAGCAGCGCGACGTCGTCATGAACTCGCCGCCGCGCGCGCCCGCCGGGTCGCCCGCTGCGCCTCCGCCGGCGCCGCTCACCGCGCCAGCCGCGGCGGCTTCCCCCGCCGCGCAGGTGCCCAGCGGTGCGCTCCGCGTCGCGCTCGTCAAGACCGCGGCGGACGCCGAGATCGTGGATATGTACTTGCAGAACTGCTGGGAGAAGCTCAAGCAGAAGCCACAGCTCAGCGCCGAGTCATTCACCGTGCCGTCGCTCGAGGAGCTGCCGTACGCGGCCAACAAGCTCGCGCAGTTTGGTGGCTTTGACGGCGTGATCTGCTTCGGCTTCCTCAACACTGTGGACCCGCTCTTTGCGTCGCTCTCGTCGGCGCTCGCGCAGTCGTTCATCGACATCAGCGTGATGAACGTCAAGCCGGTCGTGCGTGCGATCTTCACGGGCGAGCCGCGCGTCGCGTCGGTTAAGGCCAAGGGCGGTTGGGGCGCCGACTACGCCGCGAGTGTCGAGTCGCTCATTCGCCTCGGCGGCTTTGTCGGCCCGATCCCGCACCTCGCCGAGGGCAAGCCCGTGCACAAGCACTTCCAGATCAGCCGCGGCAACGTGCTGCCTCCCCGGCTGCTCGGCGCCTCGCGCAACGTCGTCGACACGCTCGACGCGATGCGCAACTCGCTCTACAAGAACGGTGCTAAGTGAGTGTTCTCCCTCGTCTTCTTTGCGTTCTCTCCACTCCAGTGGCCGCGTCTCGAGAGTGGAGCGACACGCTGCTTGGATCGCGAAATACATTGACATATTAACCATGGTGTGTGTGTCGTGTTTCGTGGCGTGTGACCCACCCACTCACAGGGGCATCGCTGGGCTCGGCCGCAAGTTCCGCATCATCGACGACGACGGCAACAAGCAGCTTAGCCTCGCCGAGTTCACCAAGGCCATCCGCGAGCACGCGCTCGACCTCTCGCAAGTGGTACGTGAACTGCGATTTGTCGTGCTGGATTGCATCAACCCAGCAAGCCCAGTCACTGACGTCTCCACGTCCCCGGGTGCTCTCGTTGCGCAGGAAATCGAAGAGCTCTTCAACTATATCGACGCCGATGGATCGGGCGGCATCAACTTCGACGAATTCCTGCTCGCGATTCGCGTACGCAAAGATAAGATGTATGGTGGGCTTCCCTCAATCTCACAGTGCCCTTGTTACACCTATAGGGTGAGCTCAACGACCGCCGCACGCAACTCGTGCTCGCCGCCTTCAAGGTCCTCGACGCGGACGGCAACGGTGTCATTGAGCTCAGCGACATCCAGGCAAAGTACAGCGCCGACAAGCACCCGGATGTGCTCTCCGGGTACAAGACCAAGGACCAGGTCTTCCGCGACTTCCTTGACACGTTCGACGGCGGTGAGAAGGATGGCAAGGTCCACCCGAACGAGTTCATCCGCTACTACGCGAACGTGAGCGCGTCGATCGACGACGACGACTACTTCGAGCTCATGATCCGCAACGCGTGGCACATCAGCGGCGGCGAAGGCTGGTGCGAGAACACGACGTGCCGCCGCGTGCTCGTCACGCACGCGGACGGCCGCCAGACCGTCGAGGAGGTCAAGAACGACATGGGCATCGCCGCCAACAACGTGGAGGCGATCCGCGCCAACTTGCAGGCGCAGGGCATCAACGACGCGCAGGGCATCGAAACCCAGGGCGGCTACGTTGAAGTCAAGAGCGACGTCAACAAGCGCGGCGCCGACCCGTTCCAGCCAAAGTACTCGAAGAAGAAGCAGTCCGGCGCCGGCGACAGCTCGATCGTGTTCGGCTAAAAACCGTCGAAGGCAAGAAGAGAAGTCGTGAAAAAGATGATGGAAGGAGATGTTTTCTTGCATGACCCGTCATGGCTAATCTTCGCCAAAATGGAACTTGGTTTTTTTTAGCTTGCATGTCAACAAAGGAGATCCTGTAGATGCATTACGAGTACTACAACTACAGTAGCAGTATGTACTAGTGAAGTACTACGCAGTAGTAGTAGATGTATTACGAGTATGACGGACGGGAGTGCAAGAGCTGGAATGTGTCACCGGGAAGTCTTCAGCGGACGAAGGATGGGAACTCCCTCTTTATTATTGCGCGCGCGGAAGAGCAAACGGCGTGTCTGTGGATAGTTGCCTCAACGAGTTGAGTTGTCCTCAGAGCGCACTCGGAGTATATTAAAGTATGTTGATTGGCGATCACTGGCACCAATCCACAGACTTCGCTCACTTCCTCTTCCGTCGCACCCAAAATGCAATTGCAGTGTTCACACACACACACACACACACACACACATGCAGCACGTCTCGTGTCGCCTCAACGTGGTTTGTCTTCAGAGCGTACTCAGAGTTTAATTAAAATTTTGATAATCATTGGCGGCACGGGCATTGCAATACGTACACACACACAAATAGGAAGCACAGCACACACGCACACACTCATGCAGCACACCAGTGGGGGGATCCGACGTTTGCCTCAACGTGGTTTGTCTTCAGAGCGTACTCAGAGTTTAATTAAAATTTTGATAATCATCGGCATCGACGATCCCCCAATGGCTATACACACACACACACACACATGCAAACTCACCTGTTGCGCTTGGACTCGCAAACTCGTGCACGTACCTGTTGGCCTTCATTCGCTGTGGACGCTGGTCCTGCGGACTGGTCGCGGCAGAACCTGTACAACAGGAAAGGAGGGGGAGAAGAGCGCGAGCTACGACGACGACGAACACCGGGGCGTCACCAAAAAGGTCTTCTGGTCATATTGGTCGAATTTCCCCAAGTACTCGGTTCTCGGACTGGACAATCGGCTTACTCCGGGATCTCAAGCTCACCCTCGGTGATCTTGCGCTGGATCTCGGTCGGGGCCTCGCCGTTGACGGTGCAGCCAAGCGAGTTGGCCGTGCCGAGGATCTCCTTGACGGTGCCGGCAAGCGTGCGGGCCATCGAGCGCTCGCGCATGATCTTGGCGACGCCAATGACCTGGTCAAGCGACAGGTTGCCGTCGTGCTTGATGTTCTTCACCTTCTTGCGGTCACGCGGCGGCTCCTTGAGCTCCTTGACGAGGAGCGAGGAGGCCGACGGGACGAGCTCAACGGTCGCCTGACGGTTGACGATGGTCAACTTGATGGTGACGTTGAGGCCCTTCCAGTCCTTGGTCTCCTTGCAGATGTCCTCTCCGACCTTCTTCGGGGACAGACCAAGCGGACCGACCTTCGGGGCGAGAGCCGAAGCTGGGGCAACCTCGCCGCCGACCGTTCGCAAGATAACGATCTTCTCCTCGCCTGCTGGTGGTGGTGGGGCCATGGTGTTTATAGAGGATGCTCGTGCTTCGACTGGGAAATGGGAAACTCGGAGCCACAAATGCGGGCCCGCGCCGCCATTCTCACGGCGAGCAGCTCCATTCGCCGCTGTCTGCGCCAACCAATCCACAGGCGCGAGGGAGAGACAAACCTTGAACACGAGGTTTTAATGAATGTACCAAGTCGACGGTACCCAACCGCTTGCTTGGATAGAAACGGTGGATAGAAACTTGATGGTTCTGTACCCTCTTCTGACACGAGCCAATCCGCTTTTGAAAACTCATTATATAGCTTCTTTCAGTACCCATCGGGCACGCGAATGCTGGTCAATTATAGTGACGTTGTCTCTGCCAAAAGACCAAGTCTTGGTCCAAGACGGACCGCTGGTCGACTCTCCAGCAGCTGGACCAGCACTGCGTCTGGAGTCCAGAGTCTGGACTACGGAAGCTCGCTATTTATACCGGTAGATGTCGGCTGGAAGAACGCTGCCGACACAATCCGCAGAGAAGCTTTTGTGAGTGTTCTTCAGCTTCCTGCCCTCGCCATGTCTGCGGTCCCAACACTCGAGCTGATCCGGTGGGATGTAATTTACCGTTGGGAACCCGACCCCGAATCACTCTTTGCCTCCTTGGCAAGGTCATGCACTTGGACAAGGGTTGTGTGGCGCCCTTCACCAATGCCAGGGCTCCAAACGAGTGTAACGGTCCGCGGCTGCCCCATCCCCGAAAAACGACCGTCAAACACATTTCCACCAACCAGATGCGTCCATTCAGCGCCGTCCGTTTCAAAATGGGCGCCGTGAGCCCGCGCTGATTGGCCCGCGCGACTTTCTCTTCTTCGGTCGACCGATTTGTTGCCGTTGGTCTGCCTCAAGCGGTGGTGGTGGTGGAGACGAGTTGCCGGCTGCGCTGCGCGCTGACATCGATCGGCGATTCGGGTTATCACGACGCACGTTGACGTAGCAGTCCAACAAGCGAGTGCAGTACCTACCTACCTACCGGTTCCAACGCATTCCGTCAAAACGCCACCCCTTCCTTCTTTTTTTTTCGCCCAACACCACCAACGCTCCTCCGGTGAAGAATTCCGCGGCGTCATACCAAGCACCAGCAGCTACCATCGGCGGAAAGAAGAAGCGTCGGAGGCGCGTGCTTCCTGTGTCCATATCTCCATCCCCGCGACGTTGAACACGCCGGCCATTTGCCGCCTTCCCCGCGCGCGTCTCACCGCTACGCCCCACCGCAATCCCGATTTCTCCACGCGCCGTACTCACGACAAAACGGCATCCGCAAAAAACAAAAAAATTCAAAACAAAACAAAAACCCCAGTAACAACATGCCGCGTGGGAACCCGAGTGGCCTGGCCGCCAATGCCGCCGCGGCGCTGCTGTCGAGCCGACTGGAGGCGTCCCGTGCTCCGCCGACGGATGTCGACATGGAACTGGACGACGACGACGACATGGATGAGGATGACGATGGCGCGAGCGGCAGCAGCGAGCCGGAGACGCTGGCGACGCTGGAAATGGCAGCAGGAGCCCATCGCGGCAAGGGCAAGCCGCGCGCCGCGGCAGCGTCCGGCCGCAAGCAGTGGAGCCGCGCGGACGACGCGGTGATCCTCCAGTTCGTCCACACGCACGGCACGAAGCGGTGGTCGGCCATCTCGGAGCTGCTGCCCGGGCGCACGCCCAAGCAGTGCCGCACGCGGTGGCTCAACTTCCTCGACCCGAGCATCGACAAGGCGCCGTGGCGCGCCGACGAGACGCAGATCATCTTCGCGGCCCAGGAGAAGCTCGGCAACCGCTGGGCCGAGATCGCCAAGCTGCTGCCCGGGCGCACGGACAACGCCATCAAGAACCACTGGTACTCGACGTACCGCCGGCGGAGCCGCCAGGCCGCCAAGATGAAGGACAAGCCCCGCGGCGCGTCGCCGGCGGCCACCAAGGCGAAGAAGACCAAGGAGTCGCCTGCCAGCAGGCAGCGCGCGCGCTCGACCTCGACGGCCAAGGCGTCCGCTGCGACGTCGTCGACGACGATGGCGACCGTGTCTCCCCCGGCGATGACGCAGGCCGGTGCGGTGTTCGTGGCGTCGCCCATGTCGGTGAGCTCGCCCGATCCGATGCTGGCCAACTTTGGGCTTCTCTTCCGCTCGCTCGCGGCGACGCCGTCGTCGTCCTCCTCTGCCTCGACGCTGTCGCTGCCGTCGCCGCTGAGCTCGTGCGGCAGCAGCGCCAGCGCGCTCTTCTTCAACTTCCTCGTGAGCCCCGTGGCGTCGGCGATCGCGACGCCGCAGCAGAGCACGCACACGCGCTTCGTGTTCGGCGACGCGACCAACCGCCCGACTTCTTCGGCGCCGACGCTCCAGAATCAAGTGTCCGCCTGGAAGGAGTACGGCGTCAGGCTGACTGACTCGGAGGACGCCAGCTCGCCCACGCGCCAGCACGAGGAACAGGGCAACAACGTCGACAGTGACGACAACAGTGGCAAGCAGGACATCAAGATGGAGACGACACAGCAGCTGCGGCAGCCGCTAGCGCACCAGCCCGCCGTGTTCCTGGACAAGTCGCGCGTGGCGATGCTGCGCCACCTCGGCTCGAGCAAGGTCCGCGAGCGCAGCGACTCGGCCGATCTCTTCCTCGACTGCGTGCAACTTCTTGAGCGCAGCTCGAGCCCGACGACGTCCACGGCGTCGAGCGACGCGGGGGGCGACGCCAACTGCGAGAACACGGCCGACAATAACCAATGCACCGCGGTCGATCTTCACCCTGCGGCCCAGAGACGCCATACGAGGAATGCGGCGGCCGCCATGAGCTGATGCAGCTACGCGACATCGAGACCCACAAGTCGACACGCTTGTAGCGTGGCGGTGAAGTACCAGTTTTTCTTTATCTCCCCCCATTAATTATTTCGCTGCGTCGCCCAGCGCTGCCCCCACGCGGGAGAGAGACTTGTGCGGTGTCTCCCAGCCTTCCTCTCGCTGCCTCTCAGAATAGTGTACGAGTACGTGATGAGTATCCCCACGACAAGCCTTAACAGCCCGCCAAATGCATACAACGTAGTATACTACAACTCGCTCGTTCACTCCTCGGCCGCCAGCGTGAACTCGGTGTCGCACTGCACCGAGAGCACGAACTTGCCTGTCTTGCCTGGCTCGTAGGTCGCCGGCATGATCACGTACGGCTCGTTGAACGCCGCCGGCAGCGAGAGCTCGGGCGGCGTGGCCACGCTGTGCAGCGGCACAAAGTCGGTCTCGCTCCACGGGCGGCCGTTCACGATGATCGAGTGGAAGCCCGACGCCGCGCCGCTACTGCCGCTGTTGTTGCCCTGCTGGTGCTCGCTTGCGCGCGTGAACCGCTGGCCGTGGAAGAGGTAGAAGCCCATCATGGAGCCCACAGCGTCGCGCCGGCACTTGGCCTTCCACTCGAGCTCGGACCGCGTGAGCGTGATCTTGACCTTGGCCGGGCGCACGCCCTTGAGGTGGAGGAAAAACTTGGGGTTCTTCTTCCACTCGCCGTGGAGGTGGCAACCCACGGCGCTCGCGGGCTCCCACTCGCCGGGCACGCTCTGCGTCGTGAACCGCGGCAGCTCGTCGAGTACCAGCGGTAGGTCGCAGTCCACCTGCACGTCGAACGAGCCTTCGGCGCCGGCCTCGCCCAGCGTCGGCACGACCATGAGCCCGCCGTGCTCGCTCAGCAGCCACTCCTTGGGCAGCTTGCGCAGGTACATGCACGCCACGACCGGGCTCGAGTAGTCCGAGATGCGGCACCACTCCTCCGGCTTGACGACCAGACGCGGCGCCGGGAACTGCTGCGCCATCGCCACCGCCCTTGGGTCCGTCGGCTTGCCCTCCTCACTGGCATCGTCGTCGTCGTCGGGCTTCGCGTTGGCGCCATTGCTCTTGGCGTCGCTGCTGCGCCGCGGCACGCCGCCGCCGGTCTTCCACTGCGGCTTCTCGATGATCTCGCCGAGGAAGTTGGTCTTGGGCGCCTTCGCCTGCGCGCGGAGCAGACTCGCGTTGCTGCTGTGGCTCGTCACCGCTTTTGCTCCTCCTCCGCGGTCGCTCGCCGTTTTCTTCGCGCCGCCCGCACCCACGGCCGCCTCGGGCAGCTCGTCTGTCAGCGCGCTCCTCGCGCGCAGCACGGTGACCCCCACGAGGTTGAACCGCTCCTTCGAGAGCTCTTTCATGCGGCTCTTGGCGACGCCGTTGGGCCCGACGCCACCCGAGCCGCCGCTCTTGTTTGAAGTCTTGCGCACGACGATCTTGAGGGTCGCGCACGACTTGGCCGCGAGCAGCTTGGCCTGCCGCTTGGTGTCCATGGGCTTGAGCCGCAGCCAGAACTGCGGGTTCTGGCACCACGCCGGGTTTTCGTCCCCTCCAAAGAGCTGCGCGCAGAGCGGCCCGCCGGCCGAGGTCGTCGTCACGACCGCCGGGTCGCCTCCCTCGGCGCCGTCGCCGCTCGCCGCGGCGCTGTCTTCGTTGCGCCACTTGCCCTGCTGCACGGACGTGAACACGGGCGCGACGCGCTCCACGTGCACGAGCCTGGGCGCGAACACGCGCAGGAAAAACTCCATCTCGACTTTGTCGTGGTCCGTGTACGGCACCACAAAGTACGCCGCGTCCGGCTCGAGCACGAGGTCCTCCTTGACGATCTCGCGCTCCGGGAGCTGCTTGCTCATCACGGACGTCGCGCTACCACCACCACCACCACCACCGGCCGTGAGCGGCGGCGTCGACACCGTTGGATCGTGCGCGTGGTGGTGGCGCTGCAGCTGCAAGAAGCTGTTGCCCTCGTACGAATGCGCCTCGGCGACCACTTTGTGGCGCGCAAACTCCCACACGATCGACGTGCGGCCGGCCTTCTGCTTGAGAAGGACGACGTTGATGGCGTAGTTGTCGCCGCCAAAGAGCCGAAAGTCGCGCTGCGTGAGCGAGACGAGCACGCCGCTCGTGCGCTGCGGGACGCTGAGCTTGAACTGCGGGTTGCGGTGCCAGTTCGCGTCCGCGTCCGCGAGCACGCTCCACTTTGTGCGGTCGATCGGTCGCTCCTTCACCTGCCTGGTCGCCGCGTGGTCGTCGCCGCCCTCGTGGTGCACGCCCGTCGCCGGGCGGTTGCCCGCCAGAGACGCGGACGCTGCTGGCGCGCCTGCGGCCGCGTTGCCCACCCAGTGGCCGGGTACGGCGTACTGGTACGTCACGACGTCGTCCCTGTCGTCGTTGCCGAACACGTACGCGACGTAGAGCTCGTTGAAGCTGTCGATAAAGTCCTCCCAGACCATCCAGAAGCAGCCGTCGCTGCCGCTGCGCGAGAACTCGCACGCCAGGTCGTTACGCATCGCGAGCTCGACCTGCATGTGCTCCTCCCACTTGCTGTCGTCGTTGGACCACTCGCCCTTCCACATGCCGCGGCCCCACACGTTCTTGAGCTTGACGAAGCGGAGCACCGTCACGGGCGCGACCTGGCCGGGGCCAGCGCCAGCGCCACCGCTGGCTGCCGCGCCGCCGACGGCCACCTCTTTGACGTGCATGACCACGTACTGGCGGTTCTTGAGGATGCCGAGCGGCGTGAGGTCGAACGCATTGAACGAGAGCTGTTTGATCTGTGCCGTGAGCACGCACTTGCGCTTCTTGTACTTGACTAGCCGCCGCCAGAGCGCACCGAGCGTCGCGTCACCGTCGTCGCCGACACGGCGCCGCTCCTCGAGCAGGTCGACGCGCAGCGCACTGCCGCCCGTGCAGTCGAGCAGCGCCTCCAGGATGCGGCCGCTCACGTTGCCGTTACCGTTACCCTGGCCGTCGAGCGCGAGCGCCTGGTACGACCCGTGGAGCTTGGCGTACGCCTTCTCGAGCAGCGGCACGAAGACCTCGTTCTTGTTGAGCGAGCCGCCGTAGAGCAGGTGGCCCGGCGTGCTCGCACTCGCGCGCTCCTCGTCTTCGTCGAGCTCGACCGAGTACGGCACGCGCGTGTCCGTCGTGACGGTGACCCACTGGCAGTTCTTGTAGAAGCGGCACGTGTACACGCCAAACTGCTTGAAGCCGTGGAGAGAGTCGCTCACGAAGAGGTTCTCGATGAGGTTGTCCGGGTGGAGCGCGAGCGCGGCTAGCACGCCGAGCAGCCACGCGTCCGAGAGAATGCCCTCGCGCAGCACGCCGCAGCCCGACGTGGACTTGAAGTAGTCCGGGTCGTCCGTGTACTCGGTCGGGCGGTACCACGCGACGGCGTCCTCGGCTCCGGCATACTCGGGCTTCTTCTTCGGGTCCACGTACAGCGTCGTGGGTTCGTGCGGCGAGAACGCGTCGTCCTCGTATAGCGGAGGCGTCGCCGTCGGGTCGCTCGGCGAGGTCTCAGCGAGAAGCTGCTGCACGATCGAGTCCTCGGACACGCCGCCCGTGCGCGGGATCACTGTGAGGTCGACACTCATGTGGTTGAAAGCGGTGAAGCGCGCCTCTCCTTTTCAAATCGAGAGTGAGGTAGATACACGTGCTGCACGGAGAATGTTAGCGCGGTCGCGGGGGCCGTTATGGGTCGAGCAGGCGCGCTGCTTGCGAGTGAGTGAGTGTCTCTACAAGAGCATGGGGAAGGGTCAGCCCGTTTCAGTCAGTTCCGCCGAGATGCCGCCAAAATGGGACGCTCAAAAATCGATGCAATTACACAGAGTCGCGCTCGCGCGTTGCCTGCCCATGCCCACTCAATGGTGCTGGATTCTCACGCGGCTACTCGCGTGGGCGGTCGTGTATCTTTTCTACTGACGCTTGGCGAGCCACGCGGCCAGCACGTCGCGGTCCCGCTCGTACTCCTTGCTGCGCAGCCGCACGCCCTCCAGCGCGCCTTCGAGACGACGCATGTAGCCGCTCACGTCCTTGATGCTCATAAACTTCTCCACCTTGTCCGCATCGGCTGCGTGCTGGAAGCGACTCACCGTGAGGGAGACCACGCCGCCAAGCACCAGCGGCGAGAAGCGAGCGCTGATCGTGTCGTAGTTGCTCGTGATGAACTCCCACGCCAGGTGCACGCCGGCGTCGCCGGTGGCGACACCACTGAGGAGCCGCGTGGCCTCCTGGGACTTGACAGCACCGCTGAGGAGACCCCACTCGAGCACTTCACGCTTTACCTGGAGATCGGGCACGCGGCCCATGGAGAGCAGGCAGTCCTCCTTCTCTTCCGCGAAGTCGCTCGCCACGTACAGCTCCTGGAGCTGCTTGACCAGAGCGCGCGAGTCCTTGGCACTCGTGTTCTTCGCGTGGATACCGAACACAACGACACGCAGATCGGCCGATAGCGCCGACTTGTCGCCGCCGACGTAGAGCTTGAAGCGCCTGTGCGCCTCCTCGATGATGGCCTCGTCGCCGGCGGCACCCAAGCGCGAAATCGCGATCGAGCGAAAGTCGCCCGTGCTGCTCTTCTGCTTGTCCTCGTCGGTCGGCTCCCACGTCAGTCGCTCCATGACGGAGGCGAACAGATCGCGCACAAACTTCTGGAGTTGCGGGTAGAACGGCTCGTCACCAAAGAGCGTCGAGTACCGAACCATGCTGGCCGAGATCTGCTTCCAGCAGAGGTACTCTGGCTCGTTCGCATACGCCGCCGTAAAGTCGAACGCGTCCGCCACGGATAGCACGCCGGCCGACGCCAGCGTGAACACGCTGCTGATGAGACTGACACGGTCCACGACGTTCAACTTGAGCGACTTGACCGGCTCCTGCAGCTGCTTCCACATCGCTGGCTGGTAGTTTGCGAGGTAGAAGCTCGCCTGATTCGGGTTCAGTTTCACCCACGACGCGCCCTTCGGCACGGCGTTGCTCACTCGCTCGCACACTTCCTGACGCGCGGTGAAAGGTGTCGTCACCGTGGTCGTCTCCGACGATGCGGTCTTCGCGTCCCAGATACCGATGCGCGTGACCTCCGTCGCGTTCTCCGACGTCACGAGCGTGAGAGGAACGTCCCACAGCGAGGCGTCGCCCTTCTTCATGTCAGAGTCGCTGAAGAACCGTTCCTGCGTGAGCACCAACGAACCGTCGGCAGCGCGTTCCACCGTCACGAGTGGGTACCCGGTCTGCTTGGTCCACGAGCTGGCCATTTCGGTGATCTTGAGGCCCGACGCTTCTTCGAGTGCCTCCCACAGGTCCTCAGTCTTGGTGTTCTGGTAGCTGTACTTGAGCAGGTAGTTGTGCACACCCTGATAAAACACATCGCGGCCGAGGAACTCGGCCAGCATGCGCACGATGCTCGCACCCTTGTTGTACGAGATCACGTCGAAGATCTCGTCGACTTCCTTCGGGTGGTGCACCTCGACCTCGATCGGGTGCGACGTCACCATAGCGTCCTTGGCGAACGCCGAGCCCATGAGCACCTCCTGCACAAACGTTTCCCACATGTTCCACTGCGGGAACAACGCGTTGACGGCGTCGAACTCCATGTACTGCGCGAAGCCTTCGTTGAGCCACAGACCCGTCCACCAGTCCATGGTCACGAGGTTGCCGAACCACTGGTGCGACAGCTCGTGGCACACGGTGCGGGCCGCGTCCACCTTGATCTCGTGGCTCGTGAGCTGCTCGTCCACGAGCAGGTACCTCTCCGTGTACGTGACGAGCCCCCAGTTCTCCATGGCACCGAGAAAGTCCGGAATGGCGACCATGTCGAGTTTTTTCAACGGGTACGGGATACCAAACTGTTTGGTGAAGAACGACAGTGCGCGCGTCGCGACGCCCAGCGAGAAGCGGCCGCGCTCGGCATTGCCCGGCTGCGTGTACACGTTGACGATCACGCCTTCGTCGCTAATATCGGTCAGCACGTCAAACTCGCCCACGACCATCGCGACAATGTATGTGGACATGACGGGCGTCTCGGCAAACTTCCAGTACTTCTCGACGGCCGCGTCCTTGCGCGAGTGCTTGCGCAGGTGCGCGTTCTTCTTGGGGCGAACTTGGGTCTGCACCACGTGAGTGTTGGACAGCGCCGTGAGGTTGGCGTCCGTGACCATCGAGATCTCGAACTTGGCCTTGATCGCCGGCTCATCCCAGCACACGAACGCGCGGCGCGCGTCGCAGGCCTCAAACTGCGTCACGGCGAGCACGCGCTTCTCGTCGTCCAGGTCGTACTCCGTGCGGTAGAAGCCGCGCAGCTTGTCGTTGAGGAAGCCGTGGAAGCGCAGCGAGAGTGTGACGCTGGCGCCCGCGGGGATCGCTTCCGCAAAGTGGAACACGACGCTCTCGTCGTCCGTGATGAACTGGATCTGCGCGCACGGCAGCGTCTTCGCGGGCGTGTCTCCCGCTGATGGGATCTCGACCGAGACGTCGTACACGTACAGCTCGACGGCGTGGCACGTGATGGTCGTCGTGGCCTCGTTGACCTGGAGCTCAATGCGTTCCGAGGCCTCGAAGCGGTAGTTCATGAGGTCGATGGCATCGTAGTCGATGAAGTACTAGATTCCGAGGAGCAGAACACCGCAAGCAGAGCACACCACGAGTCAGCAAGGGCATCAACGTGGAGCGGATTGTCTCGCGCATCCAATGCTTCTACGCAACACTCACCTTCTGCGGCACGACGTTCGTGGGCAGGCGCGCAAACGTGGGCTTCTCGTTGCCGCAGCACGAGGTCGTCATGTTTCCGTCGTGGGATGGTTGGCGGAATGAGAGGGAGGGAACAGTTTGTAGGGATCAGATACCCGAATAGAGGCCCCTCTGGAGACGAATACGGGGCAACATGCAAACAACTGGATGGGAACAGTGATGGGCCGCCACCTGGTGGACGCAGTCGTGGCAGGCAGCACCAGAACGAGAAAAAACCCCGGAAAAGCCCGGAACAGAAAACGCCATCGCAAAATACGTCTCCAGATGTCGTAGTTTGCGTACCCGCGTTCTCCTATTGGCCGCATTTTTAGGAGTCGATTCAATACTGAAAGCAAGTCAGGATTGCTACGCTGGAGCTCCCTCTTTCCGTAGCTGCTGCTCCTCGAGTGCCTTGACAAGCTCGAAGAGCAGCGCGTTCGCGGGCGTCGGCACGCCGTGCCGGTGCCCACAGTGGAGCACCTGGCCCGTGATCGCGTCGATCTCCGTCCTGTGTGAGTGGCGGGGCAACGCGTCAGCCAACGGAGAGTGCCATATACGTTAGGCTCCCCCTACCTGGCTCCCTTGCGCAGGTCCGCGACGGTGGAACACACGTTGGCGCTCGTGTTGGCCGCCACGCGGAGCACAGTCTCGACCATCTCCTGACGAATCGACACACACGTAAGCTAGTGTCGTTCTCCTCTGGCATTCAATACGTTCTGTTGTACAGTACGTACCTGCTCCGAGCACTGCAGGTCGACGCCTTCCTTGTCGGCGACCGCCATGGCCTCGCGCACGACGGTCTCCACGGAGCGCTTGCTCCACTCACACGCTCCAACATGTCCGTTCGGCGCATTCAGCACTGCTGCGATGGGGTTGATCGCCGCGTTCACGATCAGTTTGCGCCACAGCATCGTCTGCATCTCCCGGTGCGAGAGCAGTTGCCACTTCAATCCTATGAGTACATTCAAGCATACGCAGGTAAGGAGTACGGGTCCGTAAGATTACACGGTGACAAGGCAGATAGTATCAATACCTGCGTCGGAGAGGGCGGCGCCCAACTGGCCGAGCCTATCGGCCAACACTTCGCTCGGTGCCCCATCGGCCGGCAACGCCACTGGTGCGAAGTACGTGGCTTCGGTGCTGAACCCGCTAACCACGACCTCACCCAGCGTGCGCACGCGCCCGCCCACGTATGTGACGCCGTTCACGTACGACGCAACAATGCCGCTGCCCGTCGTCGTAGCCTTGTCAGGAAGCGCTCCGAGCCCGTTCTGCAGCAAGACGAACACGGCGTCGCGACGGAATCGATGCGCGTGCTGCGTCTGCAGCTCCTCGACCACATGGGCGCTGTCGAAGGCCTTCAATGCGATCAGCACGACGTCTAGCGGGCCGTGGTCGGTGCCTGTGTCCCCCAGCGTCTGAATCCGGACGGCTCCATCCGCCGCAACAACGAGCCCGTTCTTCTCTTCTAACTTGAGAGTCGCGAACGGTGCATCCGCCGCGTGCGGTTCGGAAAGAGTGAGGCGTCGCTGCTGCTTGAGCTGCGTCAGATGGTGCGGCTTGACAAAGCCGTCGACCGACCGCACGAGATGTGGATGCCGTAGCGCGACACTGGCGAGCTGCGTGAAGAAGATCGTGCCGATCGCGCCGAGTCCTACGACGCCGACGCGCAGCCCGCCGCGGCTCTCGCTGTCAGTGGTTGCCACGTGGATTGGCGACGCTTCACGAGATACGCAGCGACGCCCTGTGCACACAGCGATCCGCCGCGAAGCTGGCACCAGAAACCGCATTTAGAGAGAATTGGGAGGATGAGAGCGCGCGCGAACTCTCCCTCACGTGAGTGACCAAATGCCACCTGGATTGGACGAAATGATGAAGATGGCTACACGACCAAGATGAAGAGTCATCTGATGAGTCGCCGCCACCTTTTCGACCTTGTCAGCAGGACCCACATTCGCAGGCTGCGGGCATAGCCGCGCTTGCTGGCAGAGACGACAGCAGGCACCGCCGCCTTGAGATCCACGCGTCGCGCAAGCTCGTGGAGATATGAGCGCAGCCAGTTTTGTGGATTCAGCTGGCGACTGAAAATGGCTGTCGATGACACATCGCGACACCATGCGCCCGTTATTATAACGGTTGAAGAGGAGAGGAGGTCTATGGATCACCACCACGTCGCTGGATCGTGCACCGTCATTCGCTCATCAATGCTGTCGAGATTGCCTTCTCCGCATGAAAACGTCATAGGGCATACGAGACCGCGATCATGGAGAAAGGCGACGTGCTCAACGCGAGCGTCAGGTTCAGGTTCCAGCGGCCCAGCGCCGTGCAGACGTCGGCCTTCTGCAAGCAGCTGGGGCAACTCGCAAACGGCACCGTGACCGCCACCATCGCTGCGTCTGGGGATGAAGGAGAAGGAGATGGGGGAGGCGAAGGAGGTGATGTCGGTATCGTCAGTGAAGAGCGACGCATTGAAGAGAGAACGCAGCATCTCGACCCACTACTCCACGACCGCGGCGTGCCGCTCGATGTGTTCTCTGCGAGTGATCGTGTTTGCTTGGCGCGTGCACGTCACGAGTGTAGTCCTCGATCAACGAGTGCGCCGCCCAAGCGAAGCGAGAGATCTGGACAGACCAGTGGTTCCCCGAGTACGCCAGTGTCTTGCAGATGGAGTGTGTGAGTGTTGGGCGTGTAGCACTGCGGTTGTTGGCGCTTGACGGGTGGGAGCACGTGCTCCATTTTCTGCCCGGCGGTGAGTGCGTGCACAGTGCGGTTCCCACATCGCACGTCGTGATGCACTGCGGAAGATTGGACTGGCAGGAATACGTGGCGTTCCACGCGGCGTTGAGTCAGGCGATCAACAAAGCGATGGAGAGAACGGGAACAAGCGGAACGCGACCCTCGGAGACGGTCCCGGCCATCAGAAGACGCCAGATTTTCTCTGGCCTTGCGTTCGACAGCCATATGCGCTGTGACGAATGGCAATGGCGGCACTGTGGCGATGCTCAGGGGAGGCACGACGGACGTCGGGCTGCACACTGGTGGTGCTCCCCGGGACAGTTGCTGGGCGCTTGTGGAGGCCACGCTGAAGCAAGCGATTCCCGTGCCAACTGCTCTCTTTGAGAAGGTCCTGCTGCGATTCAAGTGTTCGCTTCTCCAATCACAAGTCGAGCGTCTGCGTACCATCGAAGGGGTCGGAGAGTTCTGGAGCACAGTGGATGTGGCATTTGCAATGCTTCAGCAAGTCGTGACGCTAATGACGGATATGGTCGACCGCGGCTACCAGAGTCCCCGACTGGTGAACGAGTGTGTCACACGGCGACACGAAATCGAAGCGCGAGTGGAGGATCGGGGCGATAAAGCCGACCAAAGATTCACGTTTCCAGGCCAAATCGCCCTCGCAGCTATGGCCTCCTTGCCGGTGTACCCGATTGTGCCTGCTCCACAATTCCAGAAGCTCTGTGATGCAGACTCGCCGTTCACGTCTTGTCGCAACAAGGCTCTTGCCGAGATCGATTCATTGAATCGATCCAATCTCAAATCGATCCACCTGTGTTGAGTGATAGCATATCGTACCTTGAGAGGTTTTACCTGCATTATGTAATGAATATCACAAATGGAGGGGTTACTCGGCGATTCCCGAGTGTGGAATCCAGCCTGAGAAGCAACAGAGCAAGCAACCCGGGATGCATGGCAACTCCACCGCCAAGATCCCCTGCAGGTCGCACGTCAACTCGAATGTCGCCGTATCCGACGCGCAATCGATCACCGCGGCTGGCAACAGCAGCAGCCGCTGTGACTAGTACACCGATTCGTACGACGCGAAGCCCGACCACACGAAGGCGCACATCGCCACGACTTTCCCTCCGCAATGCAGCTCCAACTACAGCGCCAACCCCAGCCCAAGACGCCTCTCCGGCTCAACCACCAGCTTCTCCCAACGCGCGCTCTGCGACTCAGCTCTTTCAGCTCACGGTGTGTCCTATCGTGAAGAAGAATGTCACTCAGCGATACAATACGGGCTCCTCCTTTCCAAACGCCATCTTCACAGGCACATCGATGGCGGAGATTGTGCAGAGTATGTGGGACCATTTCAAGGAGCGAATCAAACGACGCGCAGTCAGGGATGCGCAGAGCGCGTGGTTTGTTGTTGTCCAAGCGGTTGTGGACTGGCCGAGTATGATGCAGCTGAAGACGAAGAAGAAGCTCGTCGATTCTGACAAGCCGCACGAGTGGAACAAGTGGCTTGTGAAGCACCGTGCGAAGACGGTGACTCTACGCATCTACGAGTACGGCAACGGGCTCCTTCAAAAGGAGGATCGTTCCGGAGCCGCTGCCGACCGTACGCTACGGGAAGTCGTGACGAATCTACAGGACCAGTGGGGTGCCACATTTGTGGCTGAGCAAGTTGGCTAGCGCATGTGGGCAAATCATCTCACACGAAACCTCACTCGATCACCATGGGATGCAGCGGTCGCTCAGCCACCAACCGAGTACGTCGCTGTTTTACTTCGCCCAGCCGAATCGCAGCGTGAGCAAGAGTTCGATGCCCTCTCACGATCGGTTCATCTCGCCATGGACTGCGTAAACGCGTCTATTGCGGACTACAAGCAACTTCGCCTAGACTGGGAAGTGATGGTCGGCGGATGGATTTTCACGAGCGCTGCCTCGCGACACGCAAGTGTGTTGTCGAGGCGTTCATCCGATACATACCACCACCACCCACTTACGCTGTCATTGATCCCATTCCTCTGCTCGACAACGTAGAGGACACTGAGCATCAAGAGCCCCCAACACAGTAGCTACATCAACCTCCATTGTTGTTGCGTCAGAGCATAGTGTAATAGACGTATCTTTCGAGTGACTTCGCATTATTCAGTCTGTGCTAGCTCGAAAAACCCCAGCTCGTCACACTTACCACTAACTTGTGTCTCGCTCGACAGATGCCCGACTGGATTGAAGACACCCTGAGGCATCTAGTCACACTGCTTCGCGAAGACTCGCCTCATGTTGTGCATTTCAAAGCGCCGGAAGGTTTGAACGACGGATGGCGTGAGATCTCGCGGACTTGACTCGACGTAGTGGCGCTGGAAAGACCTCTTGATGTAACCAAAGATGAACGCAATTGGATTGAAGAATGGGCAGTACGCTGGTAGGAAAACTGGGACGACTCCCACACTCCGGAGATATTGGACGATCTCGAGATGGTGGTGGATCGTCGCGCCATCGAGGATCCACACGGAGTTCTTCCCAGGATACTGGCGAGAGCGGCACGCTCGGAGTGCACAAAATCCATGGAACATTTGGTGAACGCTGCCCTGTCAAACGTTCCATCTGTGTTGAAGTAGTCGATCATACCGTCAGCGCCGATGAATGCCAGGATGGACACCCGTGGCTTACGTTCAAACTCACCACGCACTCCAACTTTCTCACCGCGAACTGCGTAGCCGCGCTTGCGAAGCATGCCGCGGTTGTCAAACGACACTTTGGCCAGGAAGACCAGGTTGTGGTAGTGCCAGTCAATGGCCGACAACTCCTCAACAAATCGGAATATATCTCGGTCCTTGATATGTTTGGCTCGGCACTCCAAGACCTTCCAGGTCAACCCCATTTCGTGTACGAGACGCCACACTGAAGTCAACGAGATAGCAACTCCTTGAGCGCGACTGAACGCATCTTGTGCTTCATCTAGATACACCAGAGGGTTCACTTGGTAGGAGCGCAGCAGCCACGCCTTCTGCTCCTCTGTGAATGTCGCCCTGGACGCCCTTGCTGCTCGCTCGACGACTCCGGTCTGCTCATACGCCTTGATCCAGGTGGAAATGGTGCGCTCAGACTTGCTGAACACATGCGCGAGTGTTTGTCGTGAGAACCCGTACAAGCAGTGGTAGATGGTGTTTGGATGCGCATGCTGTCTTGTAGCCGCGAGCTCCACCGCTGCTGCCTCGAGCGAGCTCCTGGCTGCGATGGCGTCGCCAATGGCGAATGCGAGCAACGCCGACTGAGGATTCTTCCCTTTCGTGATTGGCTAAAAACGACTGTTTTTGTCCAATGAGAAGGAAAGATCGATTTGTGTCTGAGTTGGGAGACGTGAAGAAATCGGCCCGTTTCGGCAAGTTTGGACGGAATTGACAATAATTGATACTGAGAATTGCTCAACGGCGATGCTACGGCAGTACCTCGACTCGGCAACCGTGACAGGAGGCGAAGATCGAGTCGCTGCTGCCCAGGATGGTGGAGGTGTTCATGAACCGGACAGCTGGAGGACTAGTGTCTGATAGCTTGGCAGTAGACTGTGATCCGGCAAGCCTGCATCACATCACGAGATGGTATAGCACGCGCCGAGCAAAGTTTGCCACCGAGCGCACGTTCGACCAAACCGTTCAAGTCACAACAGACAGCAAGATTCTTCTGATGACGTGGATTGCCTACTGCCTTTGCCACCAATGTTGCTGTCGGAGCCATGTGCAGCTCAAGAAGCACCGCATCCCACTGAATTGGAAGCGACTCAGCGTGGCTGTGTTAGAAAGCCGCCCGCACGGCGTTGGGGCGCGTTGCTTCGTACGTTCAGCAATGGAACGGCCTTATTCCGGCAGTGTTCGACTTTGGTGATCATATCGGAACCACCATGTTCGCGCGGATCACAGCCGAGCGATTGCCCGACTATTCCTCGATCTAGAAGTCCCACCAGGATGCATGGAGCGGTCATGCCACCTCGACGTGGAGCGACATCGAGCAAAGAAAGCGGCAGGTGGCGACGCTGCGAGCAGAGCTCAAAACCCAATCACCGCTTCTCGAGGATGCGCAGGCCGAGCTTCGACAGGAAGAGAAGCACTTTTCGTTCCGAAACGAATCGAACTCGCGTGAATGGCTTCACCAGGAAATACGAGCTCGCGTCAACGAAATCAGGTGTGCATTCAAGGTAAAGAACGGACCAGAGCTTATCTGCTCAAGCTCCCGGAATTTTTGATGAATCCTCTTCCAGAAGACTGGTGTGAAGCGCTCGCAGTGCTCTTCTTCATGTACATGCAGCATGACTTGGACATACTGGCTGAGCTGTGCGGATCGGCGCAGCGTGAGCTAGGGCCGCGTGACTCGTTGGCAATTGCGATCCAACCTCCTTGTGGTACAAGCTGGCAAGCCCATTTCCTTTCGTGTTCGAAAATCCGCGTGAACTTGTCGCTGACGCAGCACACGGTGGAGTACCCTTGTGCTTTGGAAGTACCCAACAACTACAGACCAGACTCGATTGACGCTGTCACCTCCCGTGACCATTTCGTAAGAGCGTGCTCTTGGTTTCCACGAGGACATAGCAATGCAATGGCGATTCAGGGTCGTTTGTTAACCCATTCAAGATTCGCGCAAGCCAGTCGAAGGAACGCTTCACGGCGATCCTTCCCGCGAATGGAGAGACATCAACGAGAGAGATGCAGTGGTGCTTGGCGTATTCCGACGACGTTGCGACTCGTGGCAACCTGACGTATGCCAAGTCGGTGTCGATCACATCTGCTAGTGACGATATATTGGCATTCGCGCGACTCGGATCACTTCGATAGTATCAAGTTCAACAACTTCGACGCCTTTCTTAAGCTGTCCAAGCGAACACTCTTGACTGGTCGCACAGTGTCGTGGCGACTGCAGTGAAGCAAGCGCTCTTTCAAGTCGGAGACTTGACGCAAGACACCCCACCGGCGTTTGAATGGCATTCTGATCTGGACTCGAAGGAATCCGTGAGGCAGTTCTGTGCCACGACTGAGAAGCTGGCGAATAGAATTGAGTCCTCGCCAAGCAAGTGGCACTCAATGCCATTGCTCGCCGAAATTGCTGGCTTCCTGGACCAATACACCAGTGAAGGCCGCCAAGCTATACGAGCGTTTTCTCGCATGTTGTCGACGCCTGCGACTTGCTCGTTTCCACAAGCGACCAGTCTCGCCTTGTACCTTTCGATGTGACCGTCCTTATCCTTTTTCTTTTTCTGCACCCACTTGGTGTGCAAGTAGTGCCTGCCGGCGGTCTTCTTCACGACCGTCCACGTCTCGTTCACCCACAGAGCGTCAAGCTCCTCCTTGCGTGCCTTTGCCCACAGCTCTGCGTCGGGGCTTCGGATGGCTTCGCGGTAGTTCTTCGGATCTGGCAGGCTGGCGTATTCTGGCTTGACTCCTTCGAGCGCCGTCATCACAAAGCTCACTGCGTCTCCGTCAGCCTCGGCCTGTCGGGCCGACTTCTTCTTCTTGCGGGTCGACTTTCTTGTCGCCTGTGGCCGGCCGCCTTCTTCCGTCTTCTTCGTCGCGCGCTTGCCTTGTTTTGCCTTCCTTTGGCGCGGCGCTGTCGTCTCGTTCTCACTAGTCGGTGGTGCTCCTTCATCCCCCGACTCAGACTTGCTCTCGTCGGCTTCGCCGCGATCGCGTCTGCTTTGCTCGCGTTCTCTGGCGAGATCTTCGAGCTCAGCCTCAGACTGTGCCTCGAGCACACGACGCAGCTGCTCGTTCGCGTCCTCAGGCAGCGTCTCCACGTTCTCAATGCGCCGTGTCGTCGTCACCACTCTGTCCTTGGGCAGGTAGACCTTGAAACCCTTCGTTTGTTCATTCTTGCTAATAATGATACCCTCCTTGCTCCGCGTGCGCAAAGACTTCTTTTTCGGATCCCGGAATACCGTGCACGGCGACCCAAACACAACCACGTCCACGAGGCTTGGGCGCGCTCCGGTCATCACCTCGATCGGCGATCGCCGTCTCGTGTTGGCTCGTGTCGGCATGCGGTTCAGGATATAGGCTGCATACTCAGCCGCATCTCCCCAGAACGTCAGCGGCAAACCACATCCGAATAGCAGACACCGGACCATATTCATGACCGTCCTGTGCATGCGCTCTGCTTTTCCATTCGACCCTTGGTTTCCCGCTTCGGACACTTGCCGCGAGACTCCGGTCTGGTTGCAGAACAAATCGACATTCGCGTACTCTCCACCACCGTCCGTTCTCAACACATGGATCTTGCAGTTGAACTTCTGCTCGAAAAACACTAGAAAATGCTGCAATTTCTTGGCAGCTTCGTCCTTCGTCTTAGCCAGAAACACGCGACAGTAGTTGGAGTAGTGATCCACAAAGTTGATCAGGTACCGGTTTCCATGTCGATCTCTGGGCGTGATGGGCCCTTTCAGATCACTGCAGATCACACCACCCACACGATCCGTCGGCACGTACCGACCAGAGTCCTTCTGCGGCTGCTTCGAGCGTGTCCGCTTGCCTTGCGCGCAGGTCAGACAGTTCGACCGGTGTCAGTCGGTCAGCTCGATCCCCGACTCCGGCTGCTCTGCGAGTCATTCGATCGTGTCATAGCTCAAATGGCCGAACCTCACATGGAAACCGTGCAGCGTGTCCGCTTGCTTCTCGTCTGGGTCAGACGCCACAGCAGCCATCACCATGGCGCTCAGAGTGAGCTCGCTCTCATCAGTCGGCGAGCTCTCCCCACGATCCTCACCAAGACGTCGTTCTTGAGCTTCACACCGAACACGATCTCTGCGTCCTTGGTGACCGCCCACTGCTCACCAATCTGACGAAGCACATACCCTTTGCGCATGAGCTTCCCGTACGAAATCAAGTTCACAGCGACCTTTGCCGAGTAGTAGACTTCGCCCAGCGTGAGCTTGGCCTTCTTTCCGTCCACGACGACCGTCAACGTCACACGGCCCTTCTTGGAGACCGCGAGACTGTCTCCGTTTGGCATCACGCTCGGCGCTTCATCGTCGCAGTCCACAGCATCCTCCAAAAGCGTGGCGTCGCACACAAAGTGGCGGGTCGCACCCGTGTCGACACACAGATTGAGCCCCCGTTCGCCGTGAGCTTCCAGTGCACTGTCTTCTCCTTCCGCTCCTGCCGTGGCTCTGGACAGTCTCGAGCGATGTGACCGGCCTTGCTGCAGTTGTAGCAGGTACGGGTTTCCACGAGAGCATTCACAACGTCCTTGCCAGTGTTTCGATCCATGACAGTCTCATCTTCCATGGCCTGTGGAAAACGCGACGAGGTCTTCAGCTTGAGCCAGGAAATCAGTACGGTGTTGGTTCAAACGTGAGATCAGGATTGTCTTCATCTCCGGCGATGCGTGCTTCACCACGTTCTCCAGCACCAACTCAGGCCCCAACATTGTCGTGTCCATGGCAGCAGTGAGGTACAGCAAGTGGTCGTTCCACGACCGACCGGTTTCCTTCTTTGCACTGAAGATCCTGATGACGTGCTGTCTCGAGAACACGATGCGGTACGCAGCCTCCATCTTGGAGAGCACGAACAACAGAGTTTGGTTGATGGTCCACCATCCGTCGATGCGTTGCTGGTAGTATCCCAGTGCTTTTCCTCGCAACAGCTCGCTGAGCTTCACAGTCTTGTACATCTCAGGGAACGCGTGACCACACGATTCTTCAGCCATCTGCAGCTTCACCGAGAATTGCTTTCCGAACTGCACAAAACCGGCGCCCAGGTTCTTGTAGACTTCTTTGCCGTCGAACGGCGGCATCACAACCTTGGCATTCT
>JAADVV010000151.1:0-24294 GCA_023335905.1 Pythium pyrilobum | reverse complement strand
GCCGCCGCCGCCGCCGTAGCCTCCGCCGCTGCCGCTCGAGTACATGCTTGCTTGCTTGGTGTCTTGGTGTCGGTTGAGGGGGACCGAGCGGTTTTGCGTTTTGTATGGAAGTCGAGAAGGCGGAGTGGAGAGCGAGGGAGGGGAGAGCAAAAAAAAACCCAAGAAAAAACAAGAAGAAAAAAAACAAAAAAAAACAGTGTCGCTTCGCTTCAGTAGCATGCGTTAACGGAGGGGATTGTATGCTGATATAGAGGGACGAGGATTTGAATGGAGGCGGACGGTTGGGGCCAATGGAAGGAAAGCGAGAAAAACGGCCAATCAATTGGAGGGTTGAAACCGACAGGTATACGGTATACTAAACTGTAGCCATTTGGTTTCTACTAAATACGGATCGGCCAGCATGGGCGACGGGCGTCTTCGTCCGCTGGCGCCGTGCGTCGATCGCGCCGCTGCTGAGAGAAGAGAGACAGTCGACTTCCGTGATGAGGGAAGGAGTCCTCGATTCTCTCGGTCGGTTGCCAGCACAGGAAGAAGACCTCGACTTCTCTGTGATGAGAGAGAAGGAGGTCCTCAGATTCCTAGCCAGCACCACGACAAGCAGGCGGAACGACGCGAAGCAGCAGCAGCAGCAGCAGCAGACGCACACACACCAGTCTTGGAGTCACACACGTGACACCACCGATGCTGTCTTGGTCAGATCACCACTTGGACTGCGCGAGCATCGCGAACGCGGTGAACGCCGCCTGCTCGTCGCCTTGGAACACGAGCAGACACTCCTCGGCGGACGCGATCATGTCCTTGTGGAACGCCGCCTTGGAGTTGAACGTCGAGTACGCCTGCAGCACGCGGCACAGCGCACGACGCTCGGACTCGTTCATCCAGCTGTTGGAGTTGGTCACGTCGCGCTCGATGGCCATGTAGCTCGGGCAGTCGCCGCACTCGCATAAATAGTCGGTCAACGAGCCACCGAGCGTGGCGTCGCGCGGCACGGAGCATGCCGCGTCTTCTTCATCGTGTTCTGGTTGGCCGTGGATGTCGCTGCCGCCACAGTCAGTGGCACTGCGGGCGTCGTCCTCGGCGGCGGAGAAGTAGCATGACGACGTGGACGTGGAGCGCGTCCAGTCGGAGAAGTCACTCTCGCTGTCGTCGTCGAGGTAGTCGGAGGAGGTCGAGGCTGCGTCTTCGTCGAAGCGAGCGTAGAAGCGACACAGCGTGGTCGCGTCGCTGCCGCTGTCGTCGCTCTCCGTGTCGGAGATGGGGTCTTCGTCACTGAGCTTCTTGGTCTTGAGCAGGGTCTGGATGTCTTGAGCGGTGGGCGTCACGGGCATATGGTCGACTTCATCTTCATCTTGGTCGAACAGGAATCGCTGGGCTTCGTCGTCGTCGTCGAGCATGCTGCTCATCGATGTCATGAGGGGGAGCTGGTACGGCTGGTCCTTGGGCTCGGTGGTCGGCTTGCGCTTGCCCCACAGCGTCATCTGCAGTGAGCGCTTCTTGGTCGTGTGCTGCTTGGGCGTGGTCGCGCGTGCGTGCTGGTCGTGAACTCGCTGGCGTCGCATCTGCCGGGCTTCTCGTCGTCGGGTCTTGGTCTCCTGGTACGTGTCCACCGCGCGTCGAATCCATCCGTCACTGGACCGCTTGGTCTTGAGTGAGGTGGTGTTGTTCGTCGGGCGTGGTGCGTACTCGTCGAAGACGTACATCTCGTGGTGCTGGAACGGCGTCGGGAGAGGCGTCGTCTCTGGATCCCACGTGAGCATGTTCAGTCGGTCGTTGAAGCTCATCTCGCAACTCTCCTCGGCCGCCGCAGAGTAGCCTACAATCGTACGAGACGAGAGGCTTGGCTCGAGCGCGACGGGCACGACAGCGACGATCTTGTTCATCGAGTCGCACGCCGGCGAGCGCGGCGGCGCGAGAGTGTTAGTCTTGGTCGAGGTCTTGGTCTTGATCGAGCCGCCGCTGCACTCGATGGCGTCCTTGTGCACGGCGACGGAGATGAAGTCGAAGGTGGCGTCCGAGATGTCTTCAAAGTCGACGACTTCCTCGCGCCGGCACAGCGACGTGATCATCGTGTTGCCCATGGCGGCGTCGGATGGGGGGCGTCGGCGTGGGTAGTTGGAGGGGAAATGGGGAATGGACAAGGCAGGGCGCAGCACAAACCGCGCGCCATGAGCTTCCAACGTAAGCGCTTCGCGTCAGAGCCCAATGGGAATGGGCGCGAACATTCGACTGTCCCATTTTCCACGGGCGGCTCGGGTCATTCTGCATTCGCGCTGCTGTGATTGGTCGACAGCCCGTCCTGTCGTGCCAGGATCGCGAACATTCCGTTTGTGGAGCTCTCTGATTGGCTGTTTGAGTCATTTTGCGACAAATAACAGCCAATCGGATGCCTCGATGTGTTGAACATGGATACATTTCCATTCGAAAATGGCCGATCCGCCATGGGGCTCCACGGCCGAAGCACCGCGCCGCCCATGGGAACGGACTGGTACTTCAATGTATTGTATTGGCAGAGGCCGAGTGATCCGTGTTGCGCCTCTGGTCCGCCCGCCCTCACGACGAATACGCGGCCGCACCACCATTGGCAGCTGAGGGTAACAGCACGACACCGACCCGCCGCTGCGTCAGCCGTCGCCTGCGTGGTCTCCAGGGCTGCCACGGCCGCGAACGTTCTCACAGACGGCAACCAGACCCATGCCGACGAGCCTCTTTGGTCGCGTCAAGGCTATGTCCGTGGTGTCTCCTCCTCCCCCGCCAGAGGATCGAACCGGAGGACGCCGCAGCCCCGTCGCCTTTAGGTGGAGCACCGCCTCGTGGGGGGAACTGCTTGCTCGCGGGGATGCGTTCGATTTGGTCGTTGACGATGTTTCTTCTCCCGTGCGTCTTTTGGTGTGGAGTGCCATCTTCCCCGTTGCGTCTGATGCGCATCAAACGCCAACGGCACGACGTGAGCCTCGTGCAAGAGTTCAAGCCCATAAATAACCAGGATCGGCGGTCTCTAGTCGCAGGTCACTCCACCATGCTCGATCCCTGCGTCCCACTCCAGAAAGAGTGAGCCCCGCACCGGTAGCGACCCCTCTCGCCCGTCTCTATCGCGGAGAGTCGTCAATCTTCGACCAGAACAAGTCGGTAGACTAATAATAGAGTCCTGCTTGGAGCCCTCGGCATCAGCACTTATCTCCGAGGCTGCACATGGCCGCTGGCGTGTCTGGCGCTGTGTCGAGCGCGAAACAGACTTTGCCCCGTGGGTTTGTTGTCGGCGTGTCGGACGCAAAGGCGCCATGAGCGAGGCCAGCGAAGCCACCGCGGGGGCCACGTCGCCCACGGCGTCGCACCGCTCGCTGGCGAGCTCGGAGAACCTAGGCGACGGCCGTCCCGAGGTCACGATCGCCAAGCTGTCACGCTCAAAGAGCTTTCTCAGGCGCCGCAAGAGCAAGGGCGTCTCGCCGCACGCCGTCTCTGCGGCGCTGGACGTCGATGATGACCACGGGGAAGCGATGCTCATTCTCAACCCGACCATGTCTTTTGACATCCGATCGCTGTTTCCGACAAGCAAGTCGACGCCGAAGCTGCATCGACAAAGCACGGTCGGTGGGAAGGCCCTGGAAACGGGGAGGCGCCGTCTGCGTGGCCACGAAGAGCTGTGTCTGCTGCAGCCCAAGCATACCGGAAAGGGCGGCAACCCACGCCGCGCGTGGTTCATGAGCCCCGGGCTTGTGGGTCGAGACAACGGCGAGAACGTGACCGTCACGACGAAAGACGCATCGATGGACGCCGTCCACGCGGAGATCTCGGTCGACGGCGACGACTACTTCCTCAAGGACCTCAACAGCTCCGGCGGCACGTACCTGTGCCTGTCGACGACGAACCGCCATCACCCGCAACGAGACGGCTACCGCCTCCGCACGGGAGACACGATCGTGCTCGGATTCGGCGCCAAGATCGTCGTCGAGGAACTGGAAACGGTGCCACGACCATGCGAGCTGACGCCGGCGGCGAAGCGGCAGAGCCTGCAAGCCAAACTGGATCGCCGCCTCACCGACCAGCTCGCGATCGAGCGGAATGCGAACCACCTACGCCGACAAAGCAGCAGGATGAAGAACCGCATGCCGAGCTTTGCCTCAAATGGGCAAAAGAAAACCGTCCGCTTCGTCGAGCTCATGGACGCCACCAAGAACGATCCCGACGCCGAGCCCATGCTGCCGACGGACGACGGGTCGGATTACCCGGTCGGGTCGCGGTACAAGCGCAAGGTGAGGCGCCCGAGCGAGCCGCCGTTCATGGATCTCGCGCCCGTGTCCTTGTCCGTCGTGATCACCACACCAGAGGCGCCGAAGGAGCCGACGTCGATCGCGCTGTCCGCCCGGAACGAGTACACGATCGGGAGCTCGCCGTGGTGTGACATCCAGGTCGTCTCGGACGGCATCTACGCCGTCCACGCACGGATCGTGTTCGACGGCCACTTCTTCGTGCTGCAGGACCTGTCGTTCGAGGAAAACCCGAGACGCAAGACGCGCGTGTTGCTCACGAGGGCGACGCGCATCGGCCGCGGCGACTGGCTGCTGCTGGGCAAGTGTGCACTGACCGTCGTGAACGTCTACCGCGCCTTCCGCGAGCACGAGCCCGACCTCAAGGAGGTCGTGTTCAAGTGCCAGTTGCTGCGCACATCGAAGCGCAAGTCGAGGCGAAGAGAGAGCTTCCTGCCCGTGGGCTTCCGGCACGCACAGGCCGATCCGTTCGTGATCGGCAAAGGCTACATGTGCGAGGGCCAGATCCTCACGGCGACGCTGACGGTGGAGCAGTTTCTGATCCAGCTCGACCACGGCCAGTGCTCGCTCACGCCGCGGTTCGCTGGCATCAACCAGGGCATGTACTTCCTCTTGGGCCGAAACTCGATCCCGCACGAGCCCAAGTACAAGGACGACGTGATTCGGTACACGAGCAAGGCACTGATGCTGGTCGAAGGCTCAATCTTCCGCGTCGGCAGCACGGAGCTCGAGGTGACCTTCGTCAAGCTGGAGGATTCCGTGGAGGCCGTGACTCGCATGGACGAGATCCGAGAAAACACGCAGCTGCTTAAGACGATGCCGTGGCTACAGCAGATCAGCTTCGACCGCCACAGCATGGAGAACGTCGCCCGCCGCGCACAGCGGCTCGAGCTCGAAGCCGGCGACAGCGTGTACGACGAAGGCGACCCGGCGAGCTTCTTGTTCGTCGTGGTCGGCGGAGAGATCGAGTTGACGGCGGCATCCAAAATGAACCGTCGCGACTCGACGGTGTACGGCGGGCCGGGGCGGCAAGGCTCGGGCAACACGATGAACTCACTCCTGACGGCAGGACCGACGGCAAAGCTGGCCAGTCAGAAGGAGTTCGTCGTGGAGACCGTCACGGGCGGAAGCTACTTTGGCGAGGCGTCGCTGTGGGGAGCCGAGATGGACTACGCGGAGTCTGCCAAGGCGACCGTGCCGTGCCAGCTTCTGGTGCTCAGTCGAGAGGATATATGCGGATACTTCTCCTACTACATGGACATCATTCGGCCACATCTCACGTACGAGTCCCACAAAGATCTGCTCCAGAAAATGCGCTTGAGCTTACCGTTCTTCAGCGCGGTCACGTACCACGAGCTGCGGGTCATCGCGTCGAAGGCAGAGCGCATCTACTACCAGCAAGACGACTGGATCCTCCAGAGCGGAGAGTTCTCGCACAAGGGGAAGCGTCGCTACGGCGTTTTGCTGCTTCGATATGGTACGGTGGACGTGGTCACTCCCGACGGCAAGCCCGTTCTCGTACCGGTCACGAAGACACCACCACAAGTCGACGTAGCTGAAGGCGTCGTCAAAGAAGGCGGAGAAGAGGACGCCTATGGCGACGACAAAGAGGCAGTCCGCCTGGCCGGTCCGACGCATAATGCTGCGGGAAACACAAACGAATCGCAACCTGAGTCAGTCAACCCGGCCGAGGAGCGGCAAGTGTGGGGCGTCGACGCTGCAGTGATGATACTCACTGAACAGGCGGCCACGTACCAGAACTTGAAAGCGCGAACCGGTGCACAGTGCTTCTACATCGACATCTCGGCCTTCAAGCACCTGCTGAAAGACAACGAAGTTCGCACCAGCACCATGGGGCGAGTCCAGACTGTCAAAAAGACCACACCCAACGCGCCCACAACGCTGCTTCGCCGCCAATCCACCAATCGTCGCAGCTCGTACGGCACACAATTTAAGGCGCGCCACTCGCAGGTCTTCACGACGGCGCTTCGAGCCAACTCGACCGACGAGAACGACAATCTTATCGAGAACGCCGATCTGGAGGACGCGAATGACCCATCGCGCAAGTGGCGGCGCAAGAAGCGGAACAAGAACCTCCTGGAGAAGACGATCGTCGAGACGCAGCAGAACCCCGAGCTGCTGAACGCGTTGGTGCTGTACGTCCTCTCCGGCGCGAACCGAGGCGACATCCACGTGGTTCGCAACGTTGCGTCGGTCGGAGGGCTCGTGAGCGGCGCCAATATTGAGCTCAACGACCAGTACGTGTCGAACCAGCAGGCCGTGATCGAGCATCGAGAGGGAAGGTACTGGCTGTACGACACGTTCAGCGAGTGGGGCACGTACGTGCGCCTCGAGGAGAACCAGACCGTCCAGATCTATCCCGGTGACGTTTTCTTGGCCGGCGAAGTCGAGTTCACGTGTATGGGCGCGTTTCCTGACCGCAAAAAGACGTCATTGTGCTGCATGCAGTGATGGTGGTGAAGGACACTCCAGTTATATGAAACACTAGCACATGGGGACACTCCAAGCCTTACGCTGCGCGTGGTGGCATCGCGTGGACCATCAGGTGCGCGAGCGCCTCCTGTCGATATTCCTGGCTCGTGCGAACGTCCACGCAGACAGCACCGCGGATGACTTGCAGTCCACCGACGGTCGGGAGAAACTCGATCGGAACGGTGATCGAGGCATTGGCCGCGAGAAGAGGAAGGTTCTGAAGGAACCAAAGAATAGAGAATATATCAAGTCAGTTTTGCTACACACAGGCGCACGCGTTCCCCAATATTCAGTATCTGCAGAGGTCGTACCTGGTGGGATACGGATGAGCAGAAGATACCGCTCATCTCTTCCTTGCGGAACTGGAGCTGCAGCTGCAGGCTGCGGGCCGAGTGGTTCGTGATCACTGCGTTGGCGACAAACGGCGAGCTCACAAGCGCCGATGTCGGCATGCCGTCGAGCTTCACGGTCACCTCACTCACGAGCTCCGACTTGCGGACCACAGGCTGGCTCTGCACGGACCCAGCCTCACCCATGGCAGTCTTCCAGCCAACGTGGAGGCGTCCTAGGTTCTGCGACGGCTGGAGGAATGGGGGATATCAGTCAGCAAATCAACTCCAGTCGTGATGATAATGGCCTCGCGTGATACCTCACCTGTGCAGGTCCCGCAGGATTGGTCTCGGTCGCTGCTGAGTCGACCGTGATGCGGAAGACGCGCTGCACTTCCTCCTGCGGATTCAGCAGCGTCTGCGGTCCCATGAGCAGCAACTGCCTCACGGCCTCGAGGTCGTCGAGTTTCTTCGGCGACGTCGTCTCCGTGTCAAACTCGTTCGCCTGGAAGGGCGTGATTGGCATGAAGCGGATGCTGTCAACGAACAGCGGCAGCTTGGATACGTTCCGGATCTGGGCCTCGACCAACGACTCGTCGGGAGTCTGTTTGGCGTGCTTGAAGCTGATCACGAGCGGGTTCTGCACGGCGAAGCGGTAGAACTTGCGGATCGATTTGGCCTCGTTTGTGAACGGGTCTACGTACGTCACGCCGACCCGCAAGACGTGGTTGCCGACCTGGTTCAATGGGTAGTCGACCACCATGTCGAGGCTCGTGCCGGCGGCGAGCATCTTGACCGGGTTCGGCGGCGGCGTGCGGCCCGTGCGCGTGAAGCGGTTGTCGTGGAGGTCCACGCGGTCGTTCGCGCACTGGATGTTGGCCTACGCACGAGAGTGAGAGAGAGAGAGAGAGAGAGAGAGAGAGAGACGATTGGGGGTTCAGTCCATACAGCGACGACAGCCAAGTCGATCTAGGGGGGAGTCGCGGCTTATACCGTGAGTCCGACGTCGCGCAGGTCACACGTGTACTGGTTGATCACACTGATGTAGCTGCTGAAGGTGTTGCCCAGGAAGATCTCTCTACAGCAGTAAACGCAGTGAGAACACGGAGACAGCAAAAGGATGGAGGGAAAAAATAGGGGACGGCTACGGTACCCGAAGCTGTCGGGCAAGATGAGCATGCTGGACATGGCGAACTCGTGTGGCAGTGCCGTAGAGGCTGACAGTGTCGTGGGCATAAGAGATCCCGATGCTGGGCCGTGCGTGTACAGCTTTGGCTTGTACAGTCGCATCACTAAAATTGTTGGGGCACGGAGAGGCATGTAAGACGGGTGAACTTTCAATGCCCATTTGCGGAGCTTCTACAGCGCTGTTTCTCACCTTTGAGGGTTGGCTGGATTGGCGGAGAAGAGGAGGATGTCGGAGCGGCACTTGTAGAGCCATTTCCGCTGCCTGGCGCTTGCGGGATGCCGCCGCCCGCGCCGCTTCCGCCGCCAAACTGCGAACTCATTTTCCGCTCTCGAAGTGAAGTGGCGGTCTTGGGTCCCTCGTTTCATTGACCTCTTGTCCCTAGTTGTGAAGAAAGTGTCCCTGATCAAGCCTGTAAAGTAAGGGACGAAATGAGCATCAAGCACCTGTGCCCATTGCCACAGAGATCAAGCGACACGAATGGTGGACGACGTGGCGTGGAAGTGCTCCGTGGCGTTCCTTCTCGGGGCAGCGACTCACTATGTGGTGAACGCGTACTCCCAAAATGAAGGTGCGAGCAGTTGCGCAGCGGCTCCCACAAGTGCGGAGGTGAAGGAGTCGGCGGAACGCAAGAAATCGGCCGATGAAGCGGAACCCGCTGAAGGCGAGGAAGGCGAGAGCGACGACGACGACTCGTCCTCGGATGGCGACTGGGAAGGCACAGACGAGCTCAACTGGGAGCCGCACAAGATGGTGCTGTGTGTGCGCACGGACCTGAAGATGGGCAAAGGTGAGTCGCAGAGCACTGTGGTTGGGAGGTGACGTGGACTGACGCACTTTGACTCGTCTCGCTTGGTTACTACAGGCAAGATCGCTGCGCAGTGCTGCCACGCGACGCTCGGCGCATACAAGCGCGCTGTCAAGCGCACGCCGAACGCTGTAAAGGCATGGGAGATGCTGGGCCAGGCTAAGGTCTGCCTCAAGGTCGACTCGGAGGAGGAAATGCTCACCCTCGCGGAGACGGCATCTGCCCTCGGCTTGATAAAATATGTTGTGGTGAGTCTCCCAGCAATTGACACCGCGTGGCGTGGCTCACCAGTGAGCTGAACTATTCGTCATTCACTGTAGGTGGACGCTGGACGCACGCAGATCGCGCCGGACTCGAAGACCGTGCTTAGCATCGGCCCGGCCCCATTGGAGGCCATCAACGCCGTCACGGGTCACCTCAAGCTCATGTAGACACGAGTCTTTATTACCATCGCTGCAAATGAAAAGAAGAGGATATGCTAGCAGCAACGCCGCAGTTCAGTGTCCAGTGTCTATCAAAACCAATTTCTACAGCATCGGGAACACGTTCTCGTAGTCTCGCTCGCGCGCCTCCGAGGATTTGACGACCCCGCTGCGCTTGAGCACGCGCATGACCACCAACACGACCGCGATCACCAACGCCGAGGCTACGACCGTACCAACGATTGCCGCGACGACATGCGACGCGGGAAGTGCAGCGCCCACTGCAGCACCCGTGCGCGTCATGACCGTGTAGGTCGTCTTGGCGTTGTTGACGCACGCCAGGTACTCACCACGAGTCGACCACCACTTGAGTGTACACAGGATCTTGGCGCGGCAGTCGTCGTTGTCGCACGGCGGCAGTCGATGCGACCGCGCCTTCATATTCCAGTAGTAGTCCTCCAGCAGAGACGAGTCGGCCATCATGCGCTCATACAGATCTTCCAGTGCGACAGACGAGAGAGATTCCAGGTCGTACGAGGAGCTCGCCTTGAACAGCGGCTTCCACGAGAGTTGCGGCACGCTGTTGGAAATGTTGGTCCCGTGGACAGTGAAGTCGACCACTTCATACGTGTCCGCATCGTATTCCCAGACCATAAACGACGGGTTGTTACCGAACAACGGCGACACGGAGCCGGACACGAACAGCGGCACTTCCTTCAGAGAATCGACGCCAGCAGAATCGACTGGCACGCGAAATTCCACACTGTGCACGTGGCCAAAGAACTGGGCCTTGACCACGTCGGCATAGCAGCTCACGATCGCCTTGTACTTCTTGATGTAGTGCTCGTGCCACTGCGGCTGGCCGCCATACGAGTCAATGAAAGGCGCGATGTGGCCGGCGATGTACGCAAACCGAGAGGCCTTGCGCAGCGACAGCAACGTCGCGTTGAGCCACGCGAACTGGTTGAACGGATCTTCATTCGCGGAGGTATCAGGCACATGGCTTGGCTGTCAACAACACAATCATGCGTGAGAGATCTAGCAAGTGAGATAAAATCAAGTCGAACCGACTAACGCACCGAGTACGGGACCGTATTGAGGGTCAGCACAGCGAGCTTCGCGTCGAGGTCGTAGGACAGATACCCGCGTCGGTTGAGCGACTCGAAATTGGACTTGGACAGCGAGGAACTCCACACTTGCGAGATGAGTTTGATCGACGGGTTCTCCACCTTCGCTGGATCGGTCACGTCCATGTAGTAGTCCGGGTCTGCAGCAAGGCATGGCCAGTCAATACACAGGTACCGGTACTAGACAAGATAGCCGCATAAGACTCACTCCCATCGGCGTTCCCAATGATCGCAGTGGTCTCCAGTCGCTTGCTGGCGTCCACGGGGTAGTACTTCTCGAAGGTCTTGACGTTGAGCTCCACGGCGTGCTTGATGTAGTCGTCAGAGAACTGCCCGTGGGCGGCGTGGTCGCCCGTGTACATGAGGAAGTCAGGATTCGGCAGCACGCGCTTGGCATAGTCGAGCGCTGACTCGAGTAGGCCGATGGGCGCATCCGCGCCGTAGCGGAAGGGGATCTTGGCCGACTCGCCGGCGTCGAACGACGTCGAGATGTTGAGGTGCACGTCCGAGAAGTGGAGGATGCGCTTGACCTTGGCGTCTGCTTCAGGCGCGAGTACCGTGATGGCACTCGCGAGAAGGATGAACAACTTCATCTCAATACAGCGGGGGCGCGGAGAGTCGAGGGGAGGGAGACCGCGGGGGAGAGGTGGAACTTGGCGCCTGCGAGACTGGCGAGCCTGCAGCGCTCGTCGACCGCGAGATTCCTCGAAGCCAAGAGTGCGTCTTGAAGAGAGGTGGTTTGTAACAGTTATTCGTTATTTGTATTTCCTAAAATTAGAGAATGGGGAATGGCGCGAAAAATAGACATGACGTGACTTGTCATGAAAGACGTTGAAGTGGGAGCGATGCTGCCCCCGCCATGTTTGATGCATGGGTCTAAAGTACCCGTACAGGACCTGGATAATCGCATCCACGGGCTGATGAGCGGACCCTGAGTGACGATTTTACAGATGCATGGAGTGTACGCACAGGTGTCCTTACTGGGCGATGCTTTGTGCTCCGGTCACTGCAATAGGGGTCGTCCTCGGAGAGCCCAGAGCATCCTTTACTGTGTGAATACTCCACCGAAGCACTCGTCCACAGGTGTCGTGAGCTCTTTGTGGTGCGTCGGAGACAGTGATGCCAAGAGTGCACGGCACGCTGTCGAACGATGCGATGCCGCAAACTTCACAAACCGATGGCTGACCTGCCGCTGGCTGCGGCTGCCCAATTAATACGCGAAGAGATGCGCGACGCATAGCAACGCAGCACTGCCATGTGCTCTTTCTTGAGGCTGCATCCGCAAATCCCCTGGACACCGTCTCCCGGGGAGACGGTGTCCCCCCACAGAGACTTTCGCACACGCACCACCAAGTACCGGTAATGGAGATGGCTTCGGCGCGACAACAAAGACATGCAAGGAAACTTATGTGCGTGCTTCAACATCCCCATTTTCACCAATCAATTTACTCTGGTAAGCATTTCAGCCAATGAATCATCTCAGAGTGGACTGGGGTAGCTGCCTCGTTTTTGACAGTGGCGTCAGGGACAGCTCTACTACAGGGAGATGTTGGCTCTCATAGAGGGTTCTATCGATCCTTTTTTCTGCTGACTGTAGAGTCGCCCACAATCACGACCCCCCTCCCGAAACGCGTGTTACCTCCAGTGAATGGGAGGAAGAGCGGAGAACACCGAGGGGAGACGTCTGTGACAGCGAGCCCGAAGACGCGTGCCGCGCCGTCCCATAGCCCAATTGACGAGAGACCCCACACAGCCGCCTCGTGCGCGAAAGAACAACTGAAAATGGCCAAGAGCGGGAGTACGTACCGGCCACCGCGCGAGCAGCGCGTCACGTGCTCCTCATCATGACTCAGATTTATCGCATTGAACTCACGCATTGCTGTGGCGGCCCAGAATTCCTCTTCGGCATGATCTTCTGCTTCGCCGGGTTCATTTTCCTGGTGAGTGCGCTTTTTGTTCGCTGCCGTGACGCCGTTGCGGACTCCGGACGAGGGGGAGAAGCCTGACGCCGAAGGATATTGGCGACCTGATTTGTGTAGACGATCGTTGGCGCGCTGCTCAAGCTTCAACCCGAGTATGTTCACAACGTGAAGAAGCCCAAGACGACAGCGAACTCCGTCTTTGAAGCAGGTGAGTTAGCGTGTGATGGTCTGCGAAGGTCGTGGCGGCAGATCCTGACCGGAATGAGCTGCTCCTTGATTTCATGTTTGTCCAGCCGGACTGTATGCGCTCTTCTCTGCTGGATTTTACGTGCTCTACAAGCGAGGGTCACTGCTCACAACGGATGGCGCGACTGTGCAAGAGGTGATCGCACGAGAACGATCCTACTACGAGCTGTCGGACTCGGAAGAGGAACTGCCGCTCGCGCTGCACATGTCGCCAGCCGAGCGGACGTACTCCAAGTCCCCGTCACCTTCAACCTACGCGAACAAGTCGTTATAGAGCCCACGTACAGGCCGAAAAAAAATCCGGCTCGGGCTACTCGCATGATGGACATTCAAGAAGGAAGAAACGAAAACACGGATCAACGCTAGCAGGAGCGTGCGAAGCCGCTGGAAACACAAAACTGGAAGCATGCAGATTCACGGATTCCCACGCCTCCCCACATACGCACACACAGCGATGGGGAGATCTCGGTAGATCCACGACGCCTAACTTGTAAATTATACCGACGAACGATGTTCTCGCCATGGGTGCTGACGTCAGCGTGTCTCCCCAGTCACTTTCTCGGGTCTTCTTCTCCACAGAGAGAAAAAAGATATTAGCATCAATGTCAAATCAGGTTGGCTTAGTGTATTTACTTCAGCTAGTTTCCAGCCAGGAAAGGCTAATTTGGCTCCGTTTCCCTCGCTGTTACCCTTGTTGCCTTGCAGTCCATCAACATGAGCGACGAGAACAGCGACGGCGTCGTGCGTCTCGCGTCGCAGCAGCGAGCCGCAGGCCACGACGACCCCACGTGTGCGGTGCGTGGAGAAAAACGATTTCTTCTCTATGCGTGTGCGTGTGTGTGCATGTGTGTGTGCGCGTTGGAACTCACTGTGTTCGTTGTGCTGCAGATCTGCGGGCGGTTTGGCGAGTACGTCTGTGACGCGACGGATGAAGACGTATGCAGTCTCGAATGCCGCGACATCTGCACACAACGGCAGCAACCGCAAGCTGAGAAGGATCTCGTAACTATTGGAGGTGGTGCTGTGGCTGCAGTTGCAGCTGACGAGCGTGGCGCCGCGGCGAAGCGCAAGGCGCCAGCGGACGGTGACGAGATCGAATCCGTCGAGCTCGAGTCTCCAGCGGACGCCGCACTGGCTGCGGAAGCCCGCAAACGACTAAAGATCCACGTGGAGTTGGTTGGTAAGTCGGATAAATCGCTTCCTTCGCTGTGCAGTTCGTTCGAGCCGCTCCCAGAGCAGCTCAGGAACAACCTCACGTCCAAGGGGTTCGACCTCCCGACGCCCGTGCAGATGCAGACCATCCCGGCGGTGCTTGCTGGCCATCACGTGCTTGTGAGCGCGCCGACTGGAACGGGCAAGACTGCTTCTTTCCTGGTGCCTCTGCTCGTGTTGATTATGGAAGCGCGGTTCGATACGGAAACTTCCGTGCCGCTCGGACTCGTGCTCGCGCCAATCCGAGAACTTGCGATCCAGATCGAGGACGAAGCAAAGAGTCTCATGAAGGGGATCGTCATGATGAAGACAGCTCTGCTTGTCGGTGGACTCCCCGTGCCACCGCAACTCCACCGGCTGCGCCAGGGCGTCCAGCTCATCGTCGCGACTCCGGGACGGCTGCTGGACGTTTTGCTCCACCACTGTGAGGACGACTACATGGAGCAGCTGCTCGACTGTGTCCGTTGCTGTGTCGTGGACGAAGTGGACATGATGCTCAGCGTCGGCTTTCGTGATGGGATCGCGCAGATCATGGCAATGCTGCTGTCGCTAAACACGAACGTCCAGCTCGTCTTCACGAGTGCGACCGTCTCCAAGCAAGTCGAGAGCATTGTGGCAAATTGCCTTGGCGCGGCGCCGACGTACGTACGCATCCACGTTGGGGAGGTGGCGACCTCTAGCAGCTCGACAGGAGTCACACTAAATGCACACGTAAACCACAAGGTGCTGTGGCTCGAAGAGAACGCAAAGAAGGCGCAGCTCTTTAGCTTTCTGCAACAGCGCGGAGTGCAGCAAACGGTACGGTCATACTTCGTTTGATTGCAGTTCCCCACGCTGCACGAACTAACTGTGACCGTTTCTGTGCTGCAGCTCGTGTTTGTCGACTCCAAGCCCGGCGCAGACATGCTTGCCCTCGCGATACAGAGGCAAGTCAAGTCCGTCAAGGCTCGCAGCTTTCACGCGGGGAAGTCGCAGCAGGAGCGATTACAGATTCTGGAAGATTTTGTCGAGGAAAACGTCCACGTGCTCGTCTCCACGAACGTGCTCGGCCGTGGCATCGACCTGCTATCGGTGGATAGCGTCGTGATTTTTGATGCACCGCCGACAACCGACGAGTTTGTGCATTTAGCGGGGCGAGCAGGTCGAAACATCGCGAAGGACGACGAGGGCACGCTATCGGCCACAGCGGTGCTGTATGTGAACAACAGGGACACCAAGATTTTTGCCGATCTCGCTCAGATTTGCCAGAAGAGAGGAATACACGTGCCGGAACAAGTCTTCAGTCATTTGCGTGCGGCGCACAGCAAGCAACAACGGCATCAGAAGGTGTCTGTCGTGATGGACGACGCCAAGAAAGCATTCACCGTTCTCAGTGAGCTAGAGTCGTGTGACGTCACAGATCGAGCTCGTACCTGGGCATCGTGGAACTATTCGTCCAAGCGTTCAAGGCTGGTGTGAACCGATCACTCGCCATCACGATTGTGAGTTTGCGCGAAGAAAGTGCGAGTCATGAAGGTTGGGCAGCTCTGTGCGCGATGTTGCTCGGTGGAATCACGCCGACTCAGCTCTCTAGGTTTGAGCGAGATTGAGAGGTTCACATTCGGCAAGCGTGTGCCGGCCGCAGCTCGAAGAGAAGATCGGCAATGCCTCCTCTTCTTTGTTCGCGCGTAGATTCGGTTGAACAACAGCCATGGTTGCCCGTTTCGATCTGCGTCGCTGTCGAGGGGAGCGAGTTGCTTGGGGCCATGCTAGGATTAACGCAAAAGCGTTGCGCCGCTCTTGTTATAGGTGCGCGAGTGTGACGACTCAATTGAGATCGAACGATGTTCGGTGGCACAGAGAGACTACGCGATACAGCGACTAGTACACGCGAGAGTGCCCGTGATTACGCTCGCTGACCGAAAACACTTCCACTCCAGACGACGCGATCGTAGTAGAGCAATCCGTAGCCGTGATTTGCGTCACCTGGTGTCGAGAAGACGAGGACATAGACCACTACGACGACCGTGCCCACGCACATTGTGAAGACTGGTGCAGCGAAATCGGACGTGGAAGCCGAGACGTGACCCCACAACAGGCGTGAGTGCGTCAAGCACCCCACGAGGTAGCGACCACCGAGGCGTCCATCGGAAGAAATCGCAGACGCAGCGGTGGGCGGCAGTGATCTGGACGTTGAGAAAGACAAAGTTGAAGGTTTTGAAGAGCTTCGAGGCCATGGGGCGGTGGTAGAGCATCGCGAACGGACCGCAGTACATCATGGATGCCGCGAGGAGCCTGATAGATGCGAGGCGTTCTCGTCGGGAGGCCCACCTGAAAGTGTGTGTAGATCCCCGCGATGAAAGAGCTGGAAGCTGTCGCGAGTCCGAACGCGTGGAACGCTTTCGGCTAGATGTAGTTTCGCATGGTTGATTGGCTTTCATGCAGCAATCTGGAGACCGTGAGAGCCAACGTGCGGTGCGAGTCTATCGACTCGACCAATCCAATCTGGCGAACCTGCTGCATGTACGGCTGAGGGATGAGAGGCGAGGACCGGGGCGCGACTCGACCGGTGTGGCTACTGCCAGCATCGCATTGATGTCCTCACCTACGAACGGGACGACGGCGCTGGAACCGTGCAGCTTGCTGGTTGCAGTCCCTTGTGATTGCGGTTCCATGAAGATCGTCCTCCGATCGGTTTGCTGTACCACGGACAAGCAGCTGAGGAATGCACCGTCGCGCTTGCGAAGGATGTTCCGAGCGAGAACTGCGCTGATCGTCATCCGCCTGCTGGTCACAAACGACTCAGCTGGCACGTCGTGGCTACCGGAAGCGGAACACCGAGAAACAGGACTGGCGTGGATCGAGTGGAAGCTGCACGAGTCAGCGATGAACAAGTACGCGACAAGCGCAATGTACATGATAGAAACCCACTTGCGCACGCTGCGAAGGTTTGCGTCGATCATGATGGTGGCCTGGATGCCGACAAACGCGACCGGCACGGCGATCGCGCGAGCCGGGGCCTTGGATACGATAATGCTCTTGACGGTCGCGGCACTCCACGCAGTGATCGTGTAGAACCAAAAGTCGAACGTGCGCACCATCAGCACCACGGCGTTGAAGCGGAGCGTGCTGGCCATCGTGAACGACGGGATGGTACCCACAACGACGATGAAGACAGCGAGCGGATCGGCACTCGCGAACGGCAGCGCGAACATGAACGGATAGGCCGTGACGCCGGCGGTGTACCCCACGACGAGTGGCTTGCCGTATCGCCGTATGAATCTGTCCAACGTGTCAAGCTGCCAGCGACTCAGAAAGCGTGACTTCACTGAGATCGAGAGATGTACCTGTTGAAGAGCTGCTGCCGGTGTGAGGCCGCACGTGATTTGGTTGCGGACGAGAGGAGCTGGCATCAAAGCTGCTGGATTTGGTCGTCAATCGGCGCGAGGGATCTGAGTGCTTGTGCCTCTCAGTATGAGGCCCATGGCGATGCACTTCACGTTCCGATGCGTCGTTGAAACATGCAAACATGGCATCCAAACGTCGTTGCGTCTACGCCGCGCCCCCAAATTAACGTACTCGGAAGAAACCCATGCGACGATGTGGCTGCCGACTCGAGTGATGGCCGGCGCGCCACGCCAGGAATACACGAGTTGTGCGACACAAGCTTTTCGAAGACGGCCGATTCAATATTGCTTTCCCCAGATTTCAGCGTCTTACAGGCGGGGAGTCGATTGCCGGACCAGTTCGAACAAGGCAATTCTACAGGTGTGAGCGACGGCGATATCAGATCACTCTCCACACGTTTGCGTCCCAGCTGAGCGACCACAGATCGCGAATCCCCACGTGTGCGCCGTACACATGTGCTCCAGCGGCTCCATAGCCGCCGCCACGGCTGTGTTGCCTACCATTGATGTACTCGACTGTATGACTCAACGCGATCTTTTCACCGGGAGCAAGCGCCAGAGCAAGTGTGAACGCTGCGATGGAGCAGTGGGAGGAGGATGGCACGAGCCGAGTTGCTGCCTGCTGACTGAACTCGAATCCGCCCCGACAGTCGCTCTGCACTGACTCATCCTGCCCGTAGGCAAGGCGACCAAGACACGTACGAACCAGTAGCGTCGATGAGGCAGAGCATTGAGACGCGAGGCGGACATGGAAGCCGAGACGTGACCGTACTACGAGCGTGTGCGGGTCGAGATATTTGACCCAATGGATCCATATCCACGAGGTAGTGACCAGCGTGACGCATGGAAGCGATCATCGGAAGAAATCGCAGACACAAGATCTGCACGTCAAAGAAGAAAAAGCTGGCGCCAGCGCATACCACGCTGGCACAGCACAGCGCGATGAAAGGGGATCAGTAGACGATCGTCGCCGCCAGCACGGCATAATGCCAGGCTGCGAGGTGAATCTTCGGCAGTTGACTGTGCGAAGCCCATGATGAAGGATAAAAACGCGATGACAAGCCCAAGAACGTGGCAACTCCAGAGTCAAGCGTGTGCCGAGCTGGCTTTTGCTGCCTGCAGTCGTCGGTAGAGCGTCGCGGCGTTGTCTGGTGGGTGGTGGGGAGCGATAGAGTCGTTCGACATTGCGTGGCGCAGCTACTGCAGACACGCCTGAGCGGTACCACCTGTGGCTGGACTTCGTGCTCCGACATAGTTGCGTCTACACAGTGCGTGCTCGACGCTACACTAACCTGTGAATGGCATTCCCGTGGTGGAGACCAGAGTGAACTGGAGCACGACTCAGTAGCTGACGCAAGTGACTGTGCGTAGCGTCTGTGTCGAGTCGTATCGCCTCTTCAGTGTTACGCGGAAGGCATCGCGTGCGATGCGTCAACGCGTCATGACTGGGCACCCTAGTGCTGCGATCCACGAGGCACACGGACGCGCGTACTCATGGAGGACGCAGACGCGCTTGTGAAGAGGAAGTCAATGAAGCCAGGAAGCCTCGAGAGGATGGCACGGTGGCGTAGCACGAAGAAAGAGCTGCGTTGTCCACCAGTGGCGGCGATGGCTGGTGATGTGCCGACGAAGAAGGCACACGCGCCTGCAAGCGACGCAGGAAGGCGTGAACCAACGATGAGCGAAGGCTCCAGTGACAATACCTGCGAAGTCCAAGCCGACGCAGAGCCTGCTGCGCGTGCCGCGCAAGTCGAGACTGACCGTCGCTCCGTGACTAGAAAGCGGGATCAATACTCAGTTTGACTGTGGCGAGACCGACATCGTTCCTCGCAGCGAGTTCGTCCACTTCCATACCCACCGCCGCGATCGCGTGCGGACCCTGCGTTTGTTTGCTATTGCGGGGTAGTTAGTATACTCGACCGTGCCATCCAGTATCACCAAGACGTCGTTGGGGCAAGTCCGCAGTCTCCACACGACGCGCAGCGACAGCGCGACGACAGTAACCACGCAGTTGTAAAACACGGGGGCGAGCCGAAACGAAGCGTGCTGGCCAAACACCGAGCCACTCCACAAGACACGGTCGCTGTACACGCTGTGTGGTGAGGACACGAGCTCGTGCACGACGCCGCAGGACGCGCAGACGCAGAGCATTGCGACGCGTGCGTGGAAGCCGAGTCTCGATCGCACGCTGGGCATGAGTATGTCCAGGCAGATTACCTACTGCGACCATATCCAGCAGGACGCGCACAGCGCGACGCAGCGTGGCGACCAAAAGAACAAGTCGCAGGCGCAGACATGCGTGACGGTGACTTGGACCTCCAGGAAGACGAAATTGAAGGTTGTGCAGAGGTTCCAGAGCATCTTGCGGTTGGCCAAGGCGGCATACGGAGCGCAGTATATCACAGTCGCGGCGAGAACGACCGAGGGAACAACCGGCGGAAGCACCAGTGCGTCTCGCGTAACGTCACGACCGTCACTAGGAATGTGCAGCACGATACCCGAGGCGAACGCGGTGGCTGCGGTCGCGAAGGCAAGCAAGTGAAAAACGTGGGTGATTCTCGCGCCGTCTCGTGTCGAGAGACGAGTTGACGCGCCAGCCTCGAGCAGCTCGAACGCGAACGGCTAGACGGCCTCTTCCGCGCGGATGGCGTCACGTGGCTCGCGGAGGCGTAGTTGCTGCTCGTACTCTGGACGGATACGTGGCAGAGTGTATAACTCAAGTACCGGCTCGCGGGAGGCTTTGACTGCGCCGTACTGTGTGGGTCGAGAGACCGCGGATCCAAACCTGAGCGTCGCCGCGTAGCTGGCACACGAGATGGTCGGCGAGTGATCTTCGTCGCGTCCTCAGTCGGTTCGTGACACCAGCGTTGGCGACGACAGCCTGGAGCGAGAGCCTTCGCGCTTACGGAAGACATTACGAGCGATCAGTGCCGTGACGGTCATAAGTCCGCTGGAGGCCAGCGACTTGGCGGGCACGTTGTGGTCTCCGTAGTGGAGGCGCGTTGCTGCGGCACGAACCGGAAGCTGCACCACTCGGCGAGGAACGGGTACGTTACAAGCCCAAGAAGATTGGCGCATACCCAGTTGCGTGCAGCGCGGACGTTGGCGTCGATCATGACGTTGGCGTGCACGCCGAGAAACGCGAGCGCGACGGCCATGGCGCGCGCGGGCGCCTCGCCTACAATCACGCCCAGCGCGGCGGCGCCACACAGTGATGGAGCAGAACAAAAAGTCCAACGTGCCCAGCAGCATCACCACCATGTTGAAGCGCAGCGTCGTGAACTTGAACATGGCAAGCGCCGGCAGCGTGCCCAGCACGATTACGAGCATGGCCAGCACGTTTGCGACTGCAAACGGAAGCACGAAGATGAGCGGGTATGTGGTTGCACCGAGGGTGTGGCCGACGACGAAGGCGCGTCGGTGCCGCCGCATGAAGCGGTCAAAGGCGTCAAGCCGCCGTCGGCACAGGAACCGCGACTTTATAGAGACGGAAAAGTCCACGAGAGGCAGCGGCGCCGCCGGCTGAAGCACGTAGACTTCGTGTGCTGAAGAGGAGACATTGCCGTCCAACGTGGGAGACGGTGCTGCGTGCCTGCCCAGGGAGTCACGCGTGGACGAAGACCCCAAAGCACCAGCAGCCATTATCCGTGACGAAGTATCGTCTGTAGTCGAGGAGACTGGTTGGTTGGTTACCTGGAGAGTCACAGTACGATCACCACATCGGCCACAACGGGTGAGCTCGATGCAGAAATAGCATTCCTCGTTCAAGCTTAAGTGGGGATCACACCGCCTTGGGAGCGGCGCCGTCGCTTTTTCGATTCCTCGGACACCGCAACGGTAGCGCGTGAAAGGCGGTGTCTCCCGGGCTCTCGGCCTAGTCGCCGCATCCCTCACGATAGGCTACGAGTTCGTCCAGTGCAAGCAGCGCACTGATCCACCACCACCACCGCAAGTTGATGGCGCCGGGTGAACCCCCACCTCCTCCCGTGTACTTCCCCGTCACCACACCGCCGTGCTGATGTCGCTCGCAGCTCACGTTCGTGCATCTCGCAGCGGCCGACTTTTTCCAGTACCACCGCTCGTGCCTGGTGCTGCTCGCGACGTGGCACTTGTCCCATTGGATCTTCTGCGTCAACGCGCTCACGCCCGTTGCGCGCTGCCGCATCGGCCCTGTCGCGGGGCTTCGTCAAGGTCGTCACGGCCGGGCTGGTCATGTCCATGGACATCCTCAACCACTTGCTGCTGTTCAGTGATGGCGTCCTGGCGGTGCACGACCGCGTCTGCGTCGTGCTGGGCCGGTCCGACTGCTGCCGACGTTCGACAGCACGTCCGTCGTCCGTGAGGGTCATGGCAAGGGCGCCGCGCCTGCTGTGGTGTGTGTTCCACGCGCGCGAAGCGAGCTCGTGCTGCTCGACGGGCCCGTGGCGTACGACAACTACCTGAGACCGCCACCGCCGAAGCCGCCCACAAGCCCGCGCCTTCCAATGTCTCGGCTCTCTGTCGCTCGCACCCGCGATGAGAAGTTCGCAGTGATGCACACGGGCAGGACGCAGCCACGGCGTCCCGAACACCGGAGGATCGCTAATTGGAACCCCGTTGGCTTCCCTTGTTTCACGCCCCGCTGCGTGCGACGTTGCAGGCACGCCAAGTGGGCTCTTGTTCATCATCAGAACAGTTCACCTCCCCGTAGGATTTCACCCGACTCTGTGTACAGGCTTCAACATTTAGCAGCGGCTTCAGAACGGTCGTCTATTTCCAGCGTCACTCAAGTCGTGTCCGCTGGTATCTGTAGCCACCGTGGCACGGTCCCCATTTCCTGCATACTCCCACCGCAAAAAAACCACTCGCCGGGTGTTTGGATGGTGCGCGTCAACTCGTGCGAGGTCGCCGCCGCTACTAGTGGCGGCACTCGTGGCGGCGCCTCGCCCGAGAGGACGCCGCCCCTGCAGTACGAGCTCGTACCGCTGCTCGTGCTGCCCCAAGTCGATCTCTCGGTCTCGCTCAAGACGCGGTTCGTCCGCAACAGACGCCTCGGGTGGATCATCACCGCCTTGGTGCGGTCTCCGCTCACGTACCTCGGCTCGCTCGCGGGCATCTCGCTGGCCATCGCCATGTGCATCGTTTCGGCGCCGCTCGGCCGCGTCTTCGCCATTGTCGGCCTCGCCGTTAGCTGGCCGGGCGTGCTCGTGCTCGCGTCCATGCTGCGGTACGAGCTCGTGGTCGTGCTGCTGCACACGTACGACGTGTGGTTCTTTGCCGCGAGCTCGACGCTCGCCTTCACCGTGCTCGCGATGCTGCTCGGCGATGCGAGGGCGCCGTTCGTCGCCGTGCCGTGGGACCTGTCGCTCGTCGACATCCTCGTGGACGCCAACCTCTTCAGCATGCAACACGTGTGGGTCGCCAACGTCTGCACGGCGGCGTGCTACCTCTTCATGGCTGTGCGCGTAGGCACAAACGCCGTCGCGCAGCTGCGCACGTTCGACGTCGTGCTGCTGAACGGCCACGCGTTGCCAGCGCTGGCCATTGCGCGCGACGGCATGCTCACGGTCGTGGCCGTGCTGCTGCGCAACGTGTTTCGGCGGCTGCGCCACGTCGCGGGCCGTGCCGAGGCGCTCGCCAAGGCCGACCGAACCACAAAGTGTGTGGGCTTCCGGTGCCGCCTGCGTCTCCAAGTCGTGGCTTGTCCTCGGAGTCGACACGACCACGCGAACGACGCACGCACAGCGCCTCGCCCGGGCGAAGACTTGTCGACCAGGGCGCTGCTGCGGCTCGCTCCTTTGCGGAGACCGTCAAGGCGCACGACACGCTGCTGCCGGCGCGTTGGCTCCATGCGACTCGACTGAGCAAGCTACTGACCGTGACGATTCGATGGAGTGGGGCTATTGGTTTTGTGTCGACCCACGTGGCCCATCTATCCATCGTCGCCGTGTAAGAAGCCAGTGACTCGACGTCCTCCGTCATCCTCGAGCTCGCCAAGGTCGGCCTGGGCGCCACGCTCGTCTTCATGCTCGCGAATCTCATGTGCTGCAACCGGCAGCTTCTGCGCGCGCTGCTCTGGTCGTTCGACTTCGCTTTCATCGCGTTCCAAGCCACGTCGGTGCTCGTCGTGCTCGCGGCGCTCCAGGCGTTCGAGCTGGCGCCGACGCTCGCGCTCGCTTCGCTGCTGTGGTGGACGTACTTCCTGCTACTCTGGGACGCGCTCGTGCCGCCCGTGCGGCAACGCGTCGGCCTATCGAACCGCGCTGTCGCGTGGATGAGCGTCTGGCTGGTCGTCGCAGTCGTCGCCTACGTCGTCATCTTGCTCGTCGTTTTGCCTGCGGACCAACTCGACAACCGGACGTTGAAGCTCGGTGAGGTGGGCGGCCGCGCCGTCGAGCTGCGTTTGCTGTCAGCGCTGTTCACGGGAGTCGGCAACGTCGCGACGTGGGCGGTCCGCCTCGTGTGGCGCCTCTTTCGAGCGGTGGACGGCGAGCTCGTACTGCTCGACGGGCGTGTCGAGTTTGACAACCGCAAGCGCGCACCGTGCCCGTCGTGAGGGCGCGTCCAACGTCACCGACGAGTAAAATGGTTCCGTCACCACGCTTCGCGTTAGCTCCAAGCCTCGCGAGACGGTGACCAGCACGAGCACAAGGCGTGGAGACGCGCGGACACCCTGGTGTTCTGCTTGTGGATGTACGCAACCGCCGCACCGGCCGGTGCCTCGGGGTATTCGACTCAGACTCGGCTCACTCAGGAAATGGCTGCGTCCGCTGAGGTGGCCAGATCAAGAACCGCATCTCAGAGAGTAGTCGCGAGACCGAGCGTGCGTTTGCTGGTGGATCCCATAGCAGTCAACCAGGATGCGTTCTGCTGCGAGAGGCTTTTGGCGTGAGCTGCGCTTGCCGCGCCCATGGCTATT
>JAADVV010000150.1:0-24324 GCA_023335905.1 Pythium pyrilobum | reverse complement strand
TGTCCTCTCTCTCTCTCTCTCTCTCCATCTCTCTCACTCGTCCACTTCTCCACGACTGCAGCAACGACACAGAAGCCCATTCTTCAATACACGATGATGCTGTGTCTCCGCGTGCTCGTCGCCGCGCTCGCGGCGGCCGCCGCCGTCGCCCACGCCGCGCCGTGCACGGACGCGGACAACGCCACCATGTCGGCGGCGCTCGCGCCCGTCACTAACCTGCTCACGACCTGCAAGACCGACTCGGGCTTCCAGCTCTTCCCGTTCACGGCGTTCCCGACGGAAGACCAGCAGCGCATCGTGTGCAACGGCCGCGCGTGTCCGACCGTGGTCGCCGCGCTCACGAGCGTGGCGCTGCCGACGTGTACCGTCATGATCGACGGCACGGCCATGACGCCCGCCGCGTTCCTCAGCGCATTGTGCCAGTCGCGCGCGACGACGGCGCCGCCGGCGACAAACGCCACGACGACCAGCGCGCCGCCGCCGTCAAGCACGACGGCCACACCCGCGACGACACCGACGACGACGCCAGCACAGACGCCATCACCGTCGTCTTCGGCTGCAACGCCAACGACGCAGGCGCCGACAACGAGCGCGCCGCCAGCCGCAAGCGGAAGCCAAGGAAGCGGTGATAACAGAACAGAGCCGCCGAGTGAAACGCCCTCCGCGGCAGGAAGTGCGTCAAACGACACGGCGGGATCTTCTGGTGGGAACGAAGTGACGTCGCCCACGGCTGCGCCGGCGGTCGCGTCGTCGTCGACCGCCCCGACGACGTCGAGCACTGCACAGACAGTCCGCGCAGCTGGCGTCGGCGCACTGTTGCTTTGCCTGCTCCACGCGGTGCTGTGAGACGGAAGGTGGCCACCTGTAAATGAACCAAGGAGCAAGGCAATGAAGCCGCCCATGATGTGAATGGAAACGAACGATCCTCTTGAACAAAAGAAACACATACATGTTGACAGTGGAGAGCTCTACCCAAACAAACAGAGACAGCAGATACGAGAAGGCCCCATCTTAGGTTAGAGAACGTCGGGATCACAAGCGCCGCACTGCCGCTGGTGGTCTTGGTCGGCGTCGGTGTCGGCGCGGGGCGGGTGCATCAGTCTCGTCGGCCTCCTCCGAGCCCATGCCCTCGATCGAGTAATCGCTGCTGCTGCTCCATGGGCCTCGCATGGGGTCGGACAGCTCGTCACCCGCCTCGGGATCTCTGTCCATCAAGCCCACGCTCTCCGTCGTGGAGTTGTCTGTCTTCGTGGTAATCGTGGCCGGTACCGACGGTGTCGTGGACGTTGGTGCGGGCGTCGTGGACAACGTCACATTGGATATGGTAGTGGACGGCACCGGCGTCACGGCGCTGTTCGAACGCGCAGTCGTGGTGATAGTGGGTGTACCCGTCGTGATGGTCGTTGTCGAGGTGGTCGACGCCGCCGCGCAGTCCGTGGAGACGCGCTCGAGTAGGTCCATCTTGAGCGAGGTCGTGCCGATCTCGCAGTCGGGCAGGCCCCTCGCGACGACGGCGCTGACGACGTTCCGCTCTGACAGATCTTTGCGAGCTGCTCGTCGCCCGGACGCGTCGGAGCCACGAGGCTGTAGCCAGAGTCCTGGGTGCACGTCGCCAAGGTCGGGTTGGTCAGCAAAGGCTGGAGCTTGGCGAGGTCGTACGGGTCGGCGCTGGCCACGGCGACTGTCGCGGCGAGAACGGCGAACAAGACTTTCATCGATTCGAGAAGAGAGGAGGTGGTGCGGTCGAGTGCGCGTTGCAGAGTGACCGAGTGAGAGGGGGAAGCCGCTGGGACTGCGCGCTAGAGGACGGACCGTGGCCGCCTGCCTATTCATCACGGTATTCACGTTGAGCACTGCCACCTACCGCTGCATCCACTCCAGACGGTGTATCGCTCCCCATCTCTGCCTCTCACGTCACGTGGCGTGTGCTGTGTTGAGACTCGCGCGCGTGAAGACCACTGAGAGAAGACACGCTGCTAGAGGAGGCACGAGGGAGGCAAGAATTGGCACGAACGCAAGTGGAGACTCCTCACAGATGCGAGGCCCAGTCGACTGGACGCGCGTGGAGGGTTACGCTTTGTAACCGTGTTGAAGTTGAGTGTAACCTGCTGGTGCGTCCCAAAATGGCTACACTCGCCGACCCACTGTGGAGAGCGCTTCACTGTGGGCAACGATGGAGCTGACCGAGGACCTGATCAAGCGGCGCAGCAAGCAGTTCGACGTCGGCTGCATCACGCTGCTCGATCTGTCGGGCGCCAGTGGGTTACGCTTCAGCTGGTTACGTCGTGACGGGAGCAGGAGCCTGACGCACCTTGCTGTGGACCCAGGACTGCGCCGGCTAACGAATCTAGATGGCTGTGTCAACGTCATCAAGCTCGACCTCGCCAACAACGAAGTGCGGGGCAGCGACTCCAGTGTGATTGGGGTGGTACTGTACTTACCTGTAATTACCTGTGGGTGTATACAGGTCTCCGATCTCGATGGCTTGCCGGTGTTGACATCGCTGCTCTCGCTGGATCTCTCGCACAATCGTCTAGCTTCGATCGGTACGAGACCTCGTCAACGTCTGATTACGATAGAATGAAGAACTGATGAGGCATCGCGCGGATGATGTTGTGCAGACGACTTGCCTCGGTTCCCGGCGCTGGAAGAACTCATTCTTTCGGTGAGAAGCCACGTCGTAAGCTGTTGATAAATCCTACACGACTCTTTCACCACACACCATGTGCAGAACAATGCTATCGCCTTGGTCGACTTCAAGGCCCTTGTCAGTCGAGTAAGTCGACGCATGGATCCCACTTCCGCGTACGATTTACCTCACGTTCGTAACCACGATGTGCCGCCAGGTGCCGCGGCTGCGCAAGCTCCACCTGGACCAGAACCCCGTGGAAGCCAATGCGACGTTTCTCGAGAGCATCCGCACGGCGTTCCCCAACCTCCTCACTCTCAACGGCGAAGCGATTGCCTTCTATGAGGTGAAGACGGTGACGTCAACGGCAGGGCTACAGTTTTGTGGTGACATCTATTCGTCGTGATTTGAATTGTTCTAGGCGCTGAGCCAAGAGCCCGCGTCAGCCCAGCGAGTAACGCTCGTACAACAAGCACGTTCTGTGGAAGCCTCGCCTGCCACGTCCTGTACGTGTATGTCTTGACCGGGATGTTGAGAGACGGCTCAGCAGACAAGGGAGACTTTCTTCTGTGCAACAGTCTCGGCCAGCTTCAAGGTCCCACCGTTTGACGCAGAGAAGTTTGTTAACGATGCCACTGCACGCCTCGAAGGTGTGGCCCGTTGCCTTTGTGAATGGAGACGCTTCATTAGCTAAGTCAAGTTGTCTCCCACGATCACAGAGATGCTGCGAGATGCGAAAGTCACGCTTGAGACCGAGTCGAGGCGTGTCGAGCAGGCCTTCCGGCTTCTTGAAGCATGAGAAGGCAGGCGATGCCTCACGGACGGAAGCCACGTCCATCTAATGCAAATCCTGGTATAAATTGGAGGGTTGGTTAAAATAAAAAAGATCCACGACTAAAGCTAACACCATCCTAGTTGGAACGACGGCAACTCGGTCCGCGAGCACTGGTGCCGGCTCGGCAGGCGAGCCTACACCATCATCATGACGTCATCCTGCGTGCGCTGCTCTGTGTTGGCGCCGTCGTAGATCGACTTGCGGCACGTCGGACACGTCGAGTTGACGACGAGCCACTCGTCTACGCACTCCTTGTGGAAGTGGTGGTCGCACGGCAGCTTGCGCAGCTCCTGGGCCGTCTCGTACTCGTTTAGGCAGATGCAGCAGCTCGAGTCCTCGGCGGGGAACATGTTGGGCGTAAATTTCTGCGTTTGCAACCGGCTGATCGCCTGGTGTGGCCAGTCACAAAACGAGTTTAGCGACCGAGAAAGCACATTGAACGAATGAAGCGGCGTACCTCCTTGGTGGCGCCCTTGCCGCGCATAGGGTCCTGCAGCCGGCTGAGGATGCGGATCACGCACGGCAGACAGAAACAGATCACGGGCAGCAGCGCGAGCAGCAAAATGCACGGCAAAAAAATCTTGGCGTACGAGATGATGATCATCCACATGGCCAATTGGTACATCGTCGAGCCGTCGTCGCAGCGCGCGCCGTCGCTGATGACCCACATGTTGCCGACCAGGAACCAGAAGAGCCCCGCGAGATCGAGCCCGTACTTGACGTTGCTCAGGTAGCTCATGTACCGCTCGCGCAGCTGGAGGACGCGGTTCGAGCGTCCGCCGTTGAGCTTGTAGATGACCCACTCGAGCGCGAGCGTGAGCGAGAGGTGGATCGTGTGGAGCAGCACCCAGATCTGGATACGGTAGCAGAGCGTCGACTCGGTCCACTTGAGCGCGAGCACCACGGCGGCCGCGACGATCTGCGGCACGTTGACGATCGTGAGCACCCACATGATGAGCCGCGAGTTGCGCGCATCGCGGGCCTCCTGCACGCTGCTGTTGAGCACGTTCATGCGCACGGCCTGGGCTTCGTCGTCGCGCGCGAGCAGCCGCTGCGCCGACTCGTTGGGCGCGCGCGCGAGCCGCGGCGGCTCGACCTCGCGCCGCACGGCCGCTGCGACCGTCGGTGAGCGGGCGTCCATCGTCGATCGGCTCGCTCCTCCTTCTCTCTCTCTCTCTCTCTCTCTCTCTCCTAGACGGAGCTTCTCACTTCCAGGGTTCCGCTGACAGGACAGCTGCTTGCAATAGTAGCCGGTGTAGGTTCGAATTTGTAGCCAATGAGAGAGAGAAATGCAAACGATTCGACCAATCAGAGAACGGATCTACTCAGAGTGATGGAGAACAATGACGGCCCCCACAATGCATCCAGTCACTACGTTTTCGCTAGATGAGGAAGAGAAGCAGCCCGTCGACGAGCGACGCGCCGACCGAGACGTTGCCCGCCGGGCGATGCTGGAAGACCAGCGGTGTGGGCGACCGCACGGCCATGAGCTCGCGCTGCACGTCCTCGAAGGCCATGTGCTGCAGGTCGTGCGTGCCGATGGCGATGAGCTCGTCACCCTCGGCCGCTTGGTCGAGCCCCTCGTGCGCGCGCTTGTTCGGGATCTTCTTGATGTACACGTAGTAACCGTTCTTCTTGGGCTTGCCCTTGAGATCCAGCTTAGCGTCCTTGAGCACGAGCCCGACTTGGCCGCCGCTGTACATGATCTTGTAGAACCGGGCGTCGCGCTGCGCCTTCTTGCGGGCCTCCTCCTCGGACAGCACCGGCTGCTTGGTCTTGTCCACAGCGAAACTCTGGCGCTTCATGAGCGGCGCGGGGCGACGCATAGGCTGCGCCCCTGGCGGTGCTGAGAATGGCGCTGGTGGCACACCCTGCGCGTGTGCCGGCGAGCGCGGCGGCTGGTACGCCGACTGGTCTACTGGATGCGGTGCCGACCGTGGCCCGCTGCTGGCCGATCGCGCACGGTCTGTGTACCCTTGTGGTGGCGGCACCTCGCTTGGCGAGGTGACCTCCTCATGTAGTCGCGCGAAGGTGAGCTTACACGGCCGAGGGAAAGTCTTGAGCGTCTCGATGGCCTTCTCGAAGCGTAGACTATCCAGATCGGCCTTCTTCTCGGGGTCACGCACGCTGATGAGGATGTCGCCGGGCGCCGGCTCGAGCGCGAGGAACTCGGGAGAAATACGGTCGTGGTCGACAGCCGTGATGATCGTGTGCAGCGAGCACGGGTCCATCGCGAGCGAAACGCCCAACGGCTGGCCGGGCGGCCACGAGTACGTGAACGACCGCGCTATGTCGACGAGCTCGATGGACTGCGGCGACTCGTGGGCTCGCGTGCGGAATCGCACGGTGATTGGCAGGTCTTCGTGCTGGAAGATCTGGGCCATTTCGTGGAGCGACGCGACGGGCGCCATGGGCGCGCCGATCGCGTGGATCTGCACGGCCACGACGACGTCCCCGACGGCGACGCGCGACCGCTTGACGTCGTCGGACGCCGTCTCCATGACCTGGCACACGACGGCGTCGTCGTTCTCGTCGGGTGTGAAGCGCAGCCCGAGCGCGCCGGTCTCCCAGCGCACGTCGTAAAGCGAAGCGCTCATGGTCCGCTGCTGCTGCCGCTGCTGGAACGGCGTCGGTGGGGTATACTGCTGCTGCTGCTGGTGGTGGTGTTGCTGCGAGAGAGGCTGCGGCTGCGACGCGGCCCTCGACGGGCGGCGGTTGTACTGCAGCAGCGCGTGTGCGTCCTGCGCCATCTTGCTCTCGACGTTGGCGATGCGGTGAGGGTGGGTCGTCCGCGCAGCCGGACGCGAATGCCAAATTGCCATTGGCAATTGGGGGCCGACGACACGACCGAGCAGGTCCGAACTCTTCGTGCCGGATTGTCATTCACCTCTGATAAAGCATAAGTAGGTGTACGATGTAGGTGTATTCCGATTCCCAAGCCGTTATGTTAGCCTGTCACACATGATACCTCGAAACGAAGTGGACGGTTCGGTCCGTGATCATTGACCAGCTGGAGGCACTTTGGTCAGTCCCTCTCCCCAATCGTGTGCAACAAGCCGACAGCTCACAACCGGTACATGTTCGGTATCCGATAGCACAGGTACCACGCACTTGAAAAGGATTGAGGGTACGGTCTCCATCCTTTCCTTTCCTTTGTTGCAGCCTTCTCCTCACATCAAGCTGCAAGGGGGATCTCCGCTGCCCGCTCGGACGCTCGCGAATGCCCGTCTCCGTGCGCACGGTGGACGAGCTGCTGCTCGTGGCAGGCGATGTGTCGGTCGTGGACCGCGCGACGCTGTCGCTGTGGCACTGCCAGCAGCTGCTGCGTCCCCATCTCACGCTCACGACGCTCGCCGTGCCGGACGACAAGGAGAACGGCGCGACCGCCAACGCCGCCGCCACGAATGCCGACGCCGCCGCCGAGACTGTCGTCGTGGCCACGCGCGTCTCCAGTGTCGAGCTCGAGGACGGCATGGCCGTTGCGGCCGTCGCGTTCGGCGACGCCGACGAGGACGACCACCACGTCGTGAGCAAGCGCGACCGCCGCGCATCCATCACCGAGTCGGAGGTCTCGGTCGACTTTGCCGAGAGCGACGACGCGACAGAGCCACCCACGAGCATCGGCCATGCGCGGCTCACCATGGCCACGCGCGTGAGCGTCGTCTACCGCCGCTACCGCTGCGTACTATGTCTCGACGCGTCGCCCTCCGCACTCGCCATCGATCTCCACTCGGGCAAAGTGTTTCTCGACATGCTCTACGAGTCGGTGCACCTCTTTGTGATGTCGCTGCTGCGGCCCGCCGAAATCGGCGGCGTGCCGTTCACGCCCGAATTCCACGTGTCCGTGATCGTGCAGGGCGAGCTCGTCGAGTCGCTGAGCGTGCTCGTCCAGGGATTCGTGCTCGACCTCACAAACGCCCACCGACTCCTGCAGCTCGTGCGCGAGCGGCTCACGCTGCTGGAAGACCAGTGGGCCGCCGACGCTGCCGACGCATCCGCTCAGACAGAAGACCTCGGGGGTGGAGACGACACGGCGACCAAGCACCGCGCGAGCCTGTCATCGATGCTGCAGAACGCCGTGTTTGCGGTCAACTCGCTGCCGGGCGGCGCCGCGCCGATCATCGTACTCGCTACGGACGGCGTCGTCGATCTCTTTGACGCATACACGTACGACAGCCTCGTCATGCAGCTCGTGCGCCACGACATCCAGTGCCACTTTTTGCGCATCGGCGGCAACATGACTAGCGACCCGCACGCCTCGTTCGGCTTTGTGCCGGACGTCGATCTGCTCGAGTTTGTCGCGCAGGCGAGCAGTGGGTCCGCGATCGATTACGTCGCCCTCCACGAGGCGTGTTCCGCCCCGTCCGTGCGAGACAGCGTCAAGTGTATGTCGTCGTTCCAGTCGTCGTTGCTGGTCAGGCCTTCCAAGATCCAGGCCGTGGGGACGCCCATGCTCAAGCTCGATGCGGCGTGGTGTGCGTCGTTTGATGGCGCACAGTACTTGCCATTGCGGCCGTATCGGATGTGGCGCGAAAAGGTGCACGAGTACCGCATCCACACGGACGTCGACCGCATCGTGGAGGCCCGCATCCGCGAAGGATTTACGGTCAACAAGGTGCATGTACGGAACTTGCAGAGACTACCCGACGGTAGTCTGGGCAAGTTGCCCGCCGTGTCGGCATCGACGAGGCCGCTGTCGGACGGCCCGATCTCCCACGCGGCGACCAAGGTGCTGCTCGTGTTCGTGCTGCAGTGGAAGCAGAACGTCTGGCTAGAGTACGTGATCACATCAACAATTGACCACCACACACAGGGACGAAACTCTGGTGGTGTACGGTCGTCTAATTCGAAGACGACTACTGGCGGAGGAAGCGGGCCCAACTCTGTTGGGCAGGTTAAGAAGGACCAGCAGTCTAACGAGTGGTACGTGAAGGTGAACGTGCTGGCGGATGCTGAATTCCTGCGCTCATTTGAAGACAGCCGCGCGGCTCCGACTGCCACTGTGAATGTGGCAGCCTCGCCGTCTCTCCACGAGTTTATCCGCAACGTGCAGGATGTCGACCGCGTGCTACTTCACCTGATGACAGCTGCTGCCAGCGTGATCAGCGCGACGGACGTGGCGTCCCAGTTCTCGTTCGGAACGCAAGCCAGCAGCAGCGTTGCAGTGCCTCCCCACGCCACCAACAAGACCCAGTCGTCACACCCCGTGTTCGGCATCATCGGCGAGCTTTCGCCCGTGCTATGGCACCGTTGGTTCCACGTGGATCGCTTTGAGGTATTGAGTGTGGTCGTCGACGAGCCATCGCCGGAGGTGTTTTACCCGCGCCCCATGTCGGCGCCCATCATGTCGCGTAGCGCAAACGTTCCCGTTGGAGGTCGGTCTCGCCAAAGTCGGCGGGCAGGGATGTCACTTGAGGTCAACGTCCACCCGTTGATAGCTGGGAGAGACCAGTCGGTGGACCGTATCCGCGCCGCTGTCTTGCGGTGGTCGTCGCAGCGTCTCGGGAAAGACTTGTACCTGCGATTCCTCACTCCAGACCCGCATCGGCAAGACGATCGAGCCAAACACAGCGCGGTGTCAGCAAGCGGTGTCGTTCCACTCGGCAGGCGTCGCCAGCAGCGGTCCTCTCTCAACAGCGCGACGCTCACGGCTCAAATTATTGCCGGTATGGAGCAAAACCAGCTGCATCAACGGCGCGAAGAGCAAACGAAAGGCGCGCTCTGCTTTGTGCGAGTCGAGGCGAAGAATCATACACTCGTCGTCATCCACGTCGCGTTCTTCTCTGCGTCGGCGTCGACGCGACGGGAAACGCTCGCTGAGCTGAAGAACATTGTTGTGGGAAATGAGGCGCAAGGCTCGGCGAGCACCCCGCAAGCTACCTCTTTCTCAACAGCACAGGCATCTCGAAAGCTGGTGCTGTGCCACCGTATGATTAGTCGACTTCTCGTCACCCACGACACGCTTTTGCTGGAGGATATAGATGCGATGCAAGATCGACAGCCCACTCCGGAAAAGCATCTTGTAGCGTGCTGCGGGGGCAGTGAACTGCAGCTTCGTAGTGTGTTTGGCGCGTTCATGTGGCACTCGAGCTGGAAGTGGCATCTCGTACGCAATAGCAACGCGTCCGTGCTGGACGTCATGCGGCATCTTCACGAGGCACGGATCCGCGCAGGTTTTTGGGTTTTGGATTGGAAACTGGAGGAAGACGGTGAGGTTTTGCGGGTCGTCAGCGTGATCTTCGGTCGTGAGATCCTGATGGAGGACGAAAACGGCCATTTGAAGACGTCTTTGATTCAGTACGGAATCCGAAGGACCCCCGACAACTGCCTCGTGACCTCGTTCTGGATGGAGCCCCAGTACGGGTTTGCCAAGACGACGCTCGCGCGTGATCCGGCTGTGATTGACCATCACGACACTTTCCACGCTGGATTGAGGCATGCTGTCGGCCACGATGTACCTCTCACCGACTTGCGTGCACGTCAGGCGAAGAGAGAATCCGCTGGCGCCATCTCGAGTGATTCGACTGTATCTCCTTTGCGTGGTTCATCAACATACCTTGACGAAGGTAGACTGCTGGAGCTCATTCGGGAGTTCATTTTCGACTCGGATCGTCACTTACTCTCGTGCCTCCACACCTTCGAGACTCTCACAAGTGTGCGCGAAGGCAGAGTCGACGCGAATACGATGGGGTACACAGACCAAACGCCAGTGAGCGTCATCGGGGCGTCTTCAGAGGGCGACGAAGAGTACGCCTCAACCGATTTGGTGCCTGCATTCAGCACTGCTCGTCTACTCGAAGCATCCAAGAGATCGAGCGAACACTTTCTCATGTACCTGGAACGGCGTGCATTCGGCCCGAACGAGGCTGGCGCCACGCATGTGGAATCGGTACCGGCATTGTCATCGGCCAACGTGTATTTGTACTCGATGCTCGAGCGAACGCTGCGCGGTTTGAGCGACTGTGAGGTCGCGTGGACCGATCTTGACGGGCAGTTTGTTACGGACGCGCTCCAGAAAAGCCTGAGTGGTGCGCGGATTCCCGCGACAAAGTCGCAAATCCCGCTTTGGTTTCTTCAAAGCAACGGCCAAAATGGAGTATCCCAGGGCCACGCTCATCAACTGAGCCAAGGTCGCTGCTTTGCGAAGCTGCTCCCAAACGACACCGTCGTGCTCGCGTTCTTGCCGACAGTGACTCGGTTAGAAGTGAAGAAACGCCCGCTGCTATCGCCTTCCGACACCACCGACAAAAAGACTCCGCCCTTCTCTGGGATGTCTCGTTGGCATGAGAGGCACTCACTGAAGTCTGCAGTATCGCTGGAATCGGGGGATGCTAACGCGGCATCAGCTAGTTCACTCAAGATGTCAGTCTCGGCGGATGACATCGTACTATACCAAGAGCGACGCCAGAGCTTCCGTGAAGGGTACAAGTCGTGGCGGATGGGACACTTCCAGGGCGCCAAGGACGAGAAATCTCACCGTGCAGGGCAAGGTGGTCAGCTCTCGCCGCACCCAAAGGTTGCATCGTTCTCCGAAGACTACGAGTTTTGTGATTCGATCTGTCAAGAGGCCGATCTGGGGAGCGATTTTCACGTGCTGATCGAGAAGGCTGATGGCGCGCTCGGGTCAGGTTACTTTCAGGTGGCGTTTTACGAGTGTTCGCTGGCACAGCTCTCGACGGCTCTCACGTCACGATTGGGGCATCGCAGTGCGAGCGGCACTTATGAAGATTTGCTCGGCCAGCTTTTCGCGACGCGAGTGGCGACGCAGTCGACCGGAGACCTGGCTGTGGGTTTGAGTCGGGCACCAGTCCACAACAAGAGAGGCGTGTCTGCAACATTCGGGAATCGGAGTGGTGCGCAGATGCCGCCGCCGTCACCGCTCACCGTGACGATTGAACCAAGCCCAACGGCTCGACCGGATCCGACAATGAACATGGCGGTGCTCCACTCGAGTATGACGTTTCGGAAAAAGGTGAAGCGAGCCCACGAGCACAACTTTTCTCGTGGTGTCTATGTCGCGCTGCGTGACCAGTCTCAAGTACAGCAGAGCGATCTGATCCAGGCGCTGTCCAGTTGCGTCGAAGTGCCAATAGATCTGGACATCACGTTGCTGTACCGCATGCTGCAAGTCGACATGATTCGAGAAACAGTTCCCCGCTCGGCGCTGCGCTCGTCGATGATTGATCTGGTGAGCGGTAAGCCCATCCGCGATGCGCTTAAAGAACGTCTCGAGAAATCCTTGGAAAAGATTCTGGGCACCGTGTTTCAGGGAATCGATGGGACCAAGTACTATTTCTTCATCGGCAGTGAGAGTATGGCGATCGACGACGTGGTTGGCGTCCCAGACAACGAAGCTGACGCCGTGCAATTGCTCATGGAGGAAGGAGCGTCTGGAGACAACGAGAACGAGATGCCGCCCCACAACCCACCTCAGCTTGTCAAGTCAATCACGATTGCGACAGACACCCACGAACTGGGAGACAAAGACTCTCGAGGGGATCTGGATGGGGTTGCGTATCAGCCTTTCGGCGCAAGCGGTGTTGATGATGGCTTGCTTAGCACGGTTCCTGTGGCCAATGGCTTCGAGCGCATTGACGAACAGGCGGTGGTGTCGGTTTCTCAAGAAGAGGCGTTTTCGGATCAACAACAGCAGCAGATCAACCAAGAAGAAGATGCCGAGCTGAACAAGGACGTTGCAGCGGCGACCTCAAGCTTTTCCGCGCCGTTCTTCTTCCGCTTCGAGTATCGCGAGCTGGCTCAGCAACCGGAGGGGCGCCCACGTTCGACTTCGTCTGGTGTCAGCAACCTGAAGGCGTTGTCGCCTCCACCACGACTGATGCTACACCGGAGTGCAAGCTCCAAGTCGTTCTTGGACCCAGTCGTTGGCAGTACCAACAAGACTGACGTGGTAATCGCATCGAATGCGCTTCCGCCGAGCCACAGAAAGCCTCCGATGGACAGTACAAACATCATCCCGGCTGGCAAGGGCTCGACGGGCGGTGGCATCAGCGAGATTGCAGAATGGGCAGCGAAGGTGTCTGCGCCCAAAATCGCGCTGCGGCTGGTCACGTTGACTCTGCCGAACGAGCAGCTGTTGGAGAAAACGCGAGGTCACCAGATCGGAGTCGACATGCAGGACCAGCGACAGAAGATCACGCCCGCGGAATTATTTTCGTCACTGCCGTTCTTCCAGCGCCAAGTGCTCAAGCGCACGAGGAAGAGTATCAAGGAATGGTCGAGCGTCGAGATTCTTCGAATTCTGCGGAGTGTGGAGAGCATCACGGAAGAGATTGGTCGGTTGGTGCGTAAGCTCTTCAAAGATTTGCCGGCCGAGTGCAAAACGACAGTCAAGTACCCGCTCAGTTTCGTCAACGTGCATCAAGAAAACATGGATCCCGTGAAGCTTATCGAGAGAGAGCTTCTCATCGGAACGGACTCGCTCAGCGTCGTGAAGAGTGGAGAGATGTACTTCGTTGTCAACAAGCGGCCGGACGAAGCGTACGACGTTTCGTACTGGGCATTCTTGACCGTGGGAAGCGACCACATCCAGCTTCAGCTGCACCACCAGGCGACTGACGACGACGTTGCTCGACGGGGTGCTGCCAGTGAATCGTTTGACCGCCTGGCGGTACTCACATCGCTGCACCTCAGTGTGAATGCGATCTCGAAACGAGTCAACCAGTTCCTTCTCCTGCTGCACCTCCACGAGACTCGCAGCTGCAGTGAGCTGTTGCTTCGGCCTGACCCTGGCACCGTCGGCGCGAGTCCTCCGTCTCCAACGTCATCTGGGGTCAGTGCATCGGCTCGCTTTAACTCAGCAAATACGTCACCTGCTGCTGCTCCATTCTTCTGGCCTGGCCAATTCGAGTGTGATCGCAAGTACGCGGCATTCTTCCGCCTAAACGAACGCATGGTGCCGAGCATCGCGCTCACGACTCTCTGCACACAAGCGCTCGAACAGTTCCAAGTGCACAATCGCCGACACGTGTTTGTGTATCGAGACCGAGGAGGCCACGTGTTTTACTTCAAGATGAGTGCCAGTTCGAGTGGCGCCGTGCAAGACGAGGACCACCCCGCGCTGGTCCGCACATTGAGTAGTAGTGCGTTGAGCAACGGCTCTCCTTTGGGCATTCTCCTGGAAGTGTTTGGAGTCTGCAACGCTGGAGAAGAAATCACGCAAGAGCTCAGCCGCCTGCTGGAGCGCAAGCTCGACGAGACCATGCAGCTCATCCTGATGAAGCTGCTGGCACGCAACGCGAAGTTTCAGCTCAGCCCATCGGATCTGGCGTTCATGTGCCCACCAGGTGCAAGCGCTGCGAGCTCTGTGGTGTATCAGATGCCAACTGGGCTTGTGCCGTCAAGTGATGCCTCCACCGTGCTGTTATTCCTGTGCCAGACGCTGGGAATGACGTCGTATATCCGACAGATCAACACTTCCCCGCCTTCAGCCCCAACTAGGTACGAGCGCCAGACCAGCACCAATCGGACAACAAAGGCGTTCATTCCAGCCGACGTGACCACGGAGATCATTGAAGCCGCGCAGGTGCCGAACTCGACTGCTGCAGTCACCCAGTACGACTCGTCGGTTCAGCATCCTGCGACGTTTGGGCAAGAAGGAAAGGTGTACACGAAGGCCGGCGATGTTGCTTTGCTGGATGTAGAGGCGATCTCACCAGTCTTCTTCGCATCATCAACAGCAGCAACTGCTCATGAAGATGCGGACCAAAAGGCTCGCACCCGCGTGCCAGTGATGCTCGGACACGCTGTCTTTGCTGTCAATCTGAATTCGGAGCTGCGGTTATCACCGGGATTCCTCGCCCGTGTGGGCAAGGGTCTCGCCATTTTGCGCGTCGAGTTTCTGGAATGCGATACCGAATGTGTGGACATGGTTGTCGATAATGAAGGCGAAGTCGTCGCGCTCGACGTGGGCGGCGTATTGGGCGCCAATTCGTCTCGTCCATCGCCGGATCCGGCCCCCAGTCTTTTGGTGCGGTGCCAGCTGTGGGTGCGTGGACCTATTCAAGTGCCAGCGTTCAAGCAGGTATACGAGGCGCATCTGAAAGAATCGCTGTCGGACTACGCGATCGAAGCAACGATCCGAGAGGTGCGTAGCACTCGCCAGGTTGTGATGGCGGACGAAGAATCGAAAGATCCATCGACGTTGCCGATGGGCCTACCGAAGCTCGTGGATCTGCTCGAGACATCGGCGAAGAATTCGGCATCATCCGTGACGAAGCTGACTCTACCGGTGGCGATGCCTTCATGGGACCTCGAGAACGTATCGCACCAGGTGTTCAACTACCTCCGCGCGTCATTCCCAGTCCACGCTCGCCCCGCGATCTTCGTGCGAAAAGCCAGTCGCTTTGTGCGTATCGACGCGGACGACGCCGCTCGTCTGCCAATGGCTGAGCATTTCAAGATGATTCCAGTGCCACCCGTCTACGACTCGAGCAACAGTAGTGGAATTGCGAGTCATCCCGTTCTTGTCCACTCCGATTCGATTCAGTCGGATATGTCGGAGATCGATTCGATGGCGAGCCATCGCTTCTCCGCTGGTTCCAGCATCATCGAGTCACTGAGCTCTATGTCGCACTACACGGCGTCGTCGGCGCACAGCCAGGTGAAGGAGTACTCGACGAGCGAGCTGATGTTCCACTCGATGGCGAAGGGTGCAGCTGCAGAAAGCGTCAAGACGGCAGCGCTTCCAATTGTGCAGCAGCGCTCGTTCTACTACGTCATCGATGTGTCGGTGAACGGCGGCTTGATATTCTACGGCTACAACCTCAGCCACCAGGTATTAGACGCCGTCGCGCTTCATATCGCGCGTGTGACGACGTGGTGCCAGATGCGCGACAGGCTGCTGCAGTGTCTGCTTATGCAGCAAAGTGGCTTCGTGTACTCGGCCCTAAATGGAGCGGCGGTCGTGCAGCCGCGCGTCCTCTTGTCGGGTGGGAACGGATCACAGCGAACAGAGTTTGCAATCGGCTATGTCGAGTTCCGCACCTCTATCGTGTCAATCCTCCAAGAGTTTGGAGTGCTTCCGAAGACCGTGGAGAGTGTGAACCGCCTCGATGCGACGTCGTTCGGCAAACTACTTAAGGAATTCGGCATCCAAGTGATCGACTCGAGTGGCCGCTCTCGAAACGCAAGCTCGATGCGTAGCATCGTTGATGAGACATCGTCTGGTCGGGCTGGTGTTCCACTGCGTCCGGGGATTCTGCCGTCCAGCAGCTCGCAGCGATCTCTCGGAGCTTCAGTTGAGAAGCCAGCGATCGCAGCGAAGACGACGGGAGGAACGACGGTACCGTCACCAACGAAGCGAGCGTCCATAGGCGGGCCGACATCATCGCTATCAATTGGTCCAGGTCACCAATCTGGAGGGATCGGCGGCGGTAACGGTGCCACGAACGCCGCGAGGATGCGAGCCAACCCAACGGCAGCGAACGCGCTCATGGCAGCACGGGCACGTGCGAGAGGCGGCGGATTCCCAGGCAAGATGGGCGGCGGCCCGGGCGTCGGTGCCAACCGACCATCAGGTGCAGGAGAAGTCGCGCCGTGGGATCTGCCAGTGACGAACACGAAAAATAATGCGTCGTCAGCTACTGCTCCGTCCCTCCAGCGAGACATCTCGGGCCGAGCGTCGGCTGCGGCGGTGCCCACGCTAGGAAGAACAGGCTCGATTACGGGTGTCGGCGGTGTTGGACCCGTCTCGGCTCCTCCAAAGCGGCCAAGCGGAACCAGCACGCCGTTGCTCCCAGTGCCCGCGCCGAGTCGAGTGGTCTCGTCAAGTCGAGAGGCAAGGCGTAACCCGTGGAAATCGATCGTGGCGCAAACGTGGGGGCCGCGCCACAAGTTTTGCCACAAGAATGCATTTGTCGAAGCCGCCGTGCGGAGTGAGAAACACCGGACGAAGACGGTGGAGGAGCCGGCGCGAGGCAAAATGGATGAGCCGCTGAAGCACTATGGGAATGCGTTCCAGCGGCGCCAAGACCTGTTGGTGTCGTGTGCATCAGCGTCTGGCAACTGCTTCACGCTGTTCAGACGGATCAAGCAATTGGGCGACCGGGACGGTACCATAGACGCGAGTGAGGACAAGACCGTGCGCTCGATGATGGAGACGGGCCACGTGATCATCCAGCAACGCTTCCGCGTGAGCTACATCGAGCGGTGGGAGGTCGTCAAGATCGACGAGGAGTACGTCGAAGATGGGTCCAACACAAGCCGCCTGCGCGCGCTGCAGGCCTCGATGGACCTGGTCAACTTGCTGTCGTACAAAGAGGAGTTTGTGTTCCTCGGCAACGAGCGCGTCATCGCCAAGCTCTTGACGGAGCACACGGTGCAGGCGATGTGTGGCAAGGAAGGCCAGGCCGTCCGCGAGATGAAGCTCCAGATTCTCAAGGCCGTATTCCATTCGCGTATGGACGTCGTGCAGCGGTTCTTTGACCAGTACGCGACACATCTCCGCGCGCTCGGCTTTTGCCACCTCCGGTTGCCGTCGAGTCGCCTCGGACGGACGCCGTCGACTGCGAATGCCGCGGCCACCGCAGGAGTCGGAAGCGCGAGTAGTGCATCGGGATCCGGTTCGGCCACGCCGACGAGATCGTCGGTCGACGCATTTGCCTCTGAAGGAGAAGCGTTCTCAGAATTCTTTGTTCACAATGGCGGTATCGTGCGCAAGGCGAAGGGAGAGAGGCGAGGAATGGAGGCGGCCAACGCTGTGCTTCTCCTCGAGCTCAAGTGTGACCACAGCGGAGTGCAAGTGTGTGTCGTGCTTCTCAACGAAGAAGACCTGCGGCTGCAGCAGCTCGGCCACCAACGGCATTTGGACAGCACCAAGGCCGAACCTGTGGGCGGTGCTTTGGTCAAGCAGGTGTCGCAGTCGTTGCGAGACACGCTGGACACGCGCATCCTGATCCACGACTTTACCGTTCGGTTCTTCTACCAGTGCTTACTCGAATGGACATCGGCGAGACGAGACGGCGCGACCTCGCGCCCCCCACAGGCAACGTCGTCGTCGTTGCACAACATGGTCAAGGGTGTTCGCTGCTTCCTTCGTTCGTATCCTCGTTCGCCGCACCTGCGCTCTAACTCGCTGGCGTCGCGCGAGTGTGCACTCGAAGCAGCGACGGTCGAGCTTCCCGTGCGCAACTTGCAGTCGGACTTCTCGGAATCCATTCTCGTCAAAATCCTGCTGCGCTACATCGCGTGCCACGGCTCGAGATACGAGGTCACAGATCTGACGCAGTTCGGCACGCCGGACACAATAGCCTGCCAATCGGCAGCGGGCAACTTTTTCAACCGGCAGGTCTCGCATGGCTCGTCGCACTCGCACCGAAGCGCTGCCGCGACCCAGACGGGCTATTCACTTCTCGTCACAACGCAGGAATTGTGGAAGGGGAAGAAGCGGCCGAAGAACTCGGTGCTGCTCGCGCTCGTGCGGTGCGCGCCGGCCACGTCTGCGCGGGTCGTGCTGCTCCCCATCGAGCGCGCCATGCACGAAGCCGAGCTTTTTGTGAAGGAGCTATTCCGCGCCGCCGCGGCCAACTATGAGCGCGACTTGCTATGGTCTCGCTTGCTGCACAACGACAGCCAGGGCCCGTCGGCCGATGTGGCGCACACACTCGCGCTGCCCGTCGAGTACTTTCGCGTCGAAGTTGGCCCGCAGCAGCTCGAAGAATGTCTGCGCCTGTCGGTCTGCATTCCGCTGCAAACCATCGACCCGGATCTGGACGAGCTGCTCGCGATCGAGGACGTGTGTTGGCAGGAGTTTGCGCTGCGCCTGCGCGACGTGTACGCCGGTCAAGTGCGCGAGTACCAGTTTGAGGGCCAGGCGGCGTGCCATTTTTTGCTGCTGTGTCCGGACGCGCGCGACCTCATGATCCACTTGACGTTCCCGAGCGGCGTGATGAACGCGGCGCTCGAGGGCGAGGCGAACCGCGTGCACGTGGACATTTGCCGCCGCGAGGAGCCGGCCAACCACAAGTTTTCGCTGCCGCAGCGCCGCGCGATCACCGACTTTGTCAACAGCGTCGTCCACTGGCTCTGGCGCTGCCTGCTTTATGATTGAACGGGACGCGCCGAGCGAGTTGCAGGCGTGTGTAGCGTGATGAGTCGACGGGGTGTGCATGAGCCCTTGCCTCCATACAGTACCATTACTATGACGAACGAACAGGAGATTCTACTGTACCGTAGTACTACTAAAAGAGACCCAACTTTCTGACTGCTTGCACATTAACAGTACTCGTGTTTGGCCTTCATTCCCGGCCCATGAACGCCGTGGCGCGAGCAGCGCAACAGCAGCAATCCCAAGAGATGGAAACGCCACGGCTGCTCCCGCTGCTGACGTCGGCGCGGGCGTGGTGATGATGGTGGTGGTGGTGGTGGTGGGGGCAGGTGTCGAGGCCGCTGGCGCGGACGACGAGTCGGCGAGCGCTCCGTCGATGGACGCCGCCTCGGCCGTTTGGGACCCGGAGACCTCGGTCGTGGAGACCACCGAGCTGCCGCTACCGCTGCTGCTGGATCCAGCGGCTACGGCTTCAACGGTGTCGTCGTCGTCGCCGTCGTCGTCTGCGACAAGGTTGTCGTCGTCCTCGCTAGGCACTTGGCAGACCACGACGCGCTTGTTGCCGACGGCGATCGTTGCTGGCTCGCCGCCGTCACAGGACGCGGTGAAGTTGGCGATCGCGCCGAGCAGCACGCGCTTGGCCGCGACGAGCCGCGCGAGGCGGCGCACTTTGCGGCGGCTCAGGCGGAGAGCCGGCAGGTCGTTGGATTCGAGATTGGCGCTGTGAACACAGACCAAGGTTCCGTCACTCAATGTTTAGCTGAGCAGCGTCGCGACCACGATCGCGACCACGATCGCTGCACGTACACAACGAGCCTCCGGGAGGCAAAGACCGCGAGTGGCAGGCGGCGCAGACGGTTGAAGCGCAGATCTCTAGGCGAGAGACACAATTAGATGTTGAGTCCGTGATGGGAATCTGGGAGACGTGTACCCAGGCCTACTCACAGTATGGTGATGTTGAGCGTCGCGCCTTTGACGGCCGTGACCGTGAAGTCCACGAGCCCGCCGTGTTGGATCGTGCTGCAGCGTACAGTCACATCTTAGGGATCAGGCGTTTTGATAGCGGAATGCTGTTGGGAACCCCCCCTCCCCCCCCACAGTTCAGCGCCACTCACACTTCGCTGACCGACGGGTTGAGCTCGAGCGGGCCGTTGGTCGTGACGTTGATGTACGACAGCGAGCTGCATCCACACAGAGACACAGTCGTCAGTACTACCACGAGTAGACGAGTCAGCCTCAACCTGGAGAAGCAGCCACGCACAGGCTGCGCAATGCGGTCATCGCCGAGAAGGACGCCGCGTCGAGCTCCACGTTCACGCTGGCGTCGGCCTCGATGGAGCTGGACACGAACGAGCCCCGTCAGTGAGTCTCCCAGAGTGTACGATACAATTCGGTCCCAACTCACATAGCCGCCAGCGACGTCGAGACCAGCGCGCCGACCCTGGCGAAGCTCGCGGCGGGCACGCGCAGCTGCGTGGGCTGCTTGGCGTCGGCGGGCGAGAACTCGACGGCCGCGCCGCTGCCGCTGACGCGCACGACCGTGAGCTGCGCCGGGTCGAAGGACACGGTCGACTGCGTCGAGTCCGCGCACGCGACCTGCCAGAGCGCGGATGAGGAAGCCGACAGCTCCAGCGGACAGCTCGCGAGGGGAGCGGCAGTGGCCCGCGACGCGAACGCGAGGACCGCGAGCGGCAGGAGGACGCGATGGCGGCGACGGGGCGGCATGGTGAATGCAGCAGTGAGCGAGGCGGAGGCAAAGTGAGGCCGCTGCTGTAGCGTTGGACTCGTGCAACGAATGACTGAGCAGCGTACGAACAAATACCGGGTACGGTTCGACGGCAGCGTCCCCTTGAAGTGTACCCCTTTGGGCAGGGAGCGTTGAATCCTCTGTAAACAAATGCCACGTGCGGATTTGGTCCCCCAGTTCTTCTCCATCTCTAATCTATAAACCTTCATAATAGCATGATGTCCATAGTTGAATGCAATCAGATTGTGGGAACCCGTCTGAACTTGGGCTGATGTGGCCAGTTTTAACCCACACCCACCGGGACTTGGACCATTGGGACTTGGACTCAGGATGGAGCCGCCCAACTGGTGCGCTTGCGTGGTCTCCTCATCGCGTCTCTGTGTGTACTAGTACTAGTAGTAGTAGTCGACACGCCTGCCAAACGCCTTCCGTGTCTCTGTCGCTCGTGCATGTGAGCGCTGGCCTCACAATGGCTTGTTCTACGTAGTAGTATTTGCACCTCGGGGCCGTCCATGCGACGTGTGTTGTATGGAAGAAAGTATACTCAAAGTGAAGCCATTTCTTCAACGATCCCACCAAAACGCTGTCGACCAGTCTCTCTGACCGAATGCGTCGCCTGTGGCGTGGGGCCCGTTTCGTTTTCCCTTTACACGGCGCCCTGGCGGAACATGGCCTGCGCGACCGCCAAGAAGCCCGTGATGTTGACGCCCACGTGGATGTCGCCCGGCGCGTTGAAGTCGGCGGCCGTCGCGGCCACCTTGTCGTGCAGCGAGTGCATGTACTCCTTGACCACGGCGTCGAGCTGCTCGGGCGTGAGCTCCTTGTTGCCCAGGTTCTTGGCCGCCAACGCCAGCTACGCACATACACACACACACACACACACAGCAAAGCACACGCCCGTCAGTACCATACCAGCATTCCAATCGCAAGAGGGGGAGGAAACAAGTCCGCGTGCGTACCGAGGCGCCGTTGGCGGCCTTGTTGGGCGCGTACGCGAGGTCGTGCTGCTTGATCAGCTCGATGGCCTCCTCGCCGCAGGGCATGTTGGCGCCTTCAAACACGCCCTTGCAGCCGTTCTGGACGAGCGTCTTGACGGCCTCGCCGTCCAGGTCGTTCTGGATCGCGCACGGGAACGCGTAGTCGCAGGGCGTGTCCCAGATCGAGCCTTCGCCCGCCGGGTGGTAGAGCGCCGTGGTGGACGACATGATGTAGCCGCCGAGGCGCGCGTTGCGCTCGGCCTTGAGGCTCTTGAGCTGCTGGATGTTCTTCTTCGTGAAGCCTTCGGGCTCGACGATGTAGCCAAACATGTCGCTCATGCCGATGGGCACGGCGCCGACGTCGAGCAGCTTCTCGGCCACGTTGAGCGCGACGATGCCGCTGCCCGAGATCAGGCAGCGCTTGCCCTTGAGCGACTCACCGCGTGCCTCGAGCAGGCGGTCCACAAAGTGGACCACGCCGTAGCCCGTGACTTGCGGGTAGTAGTACTGGCCGCCGCTCAGAATGCCCTCCGTGCCGCTCGGGTGGAGCTGGCGCAGCCGCTTGTATTGGCCAAACATGTAGCCAATCTCCTGCGGCCCGACGCCGACGCCGGCGGTCGGCACGTCCGTGTGCGGGCCAATGTAGTTGGCCAGCTCGGTCATGTAGCTCTGGCAGAAGCGCATGACCTCGGACTCGCTCTTGTCCACGGGGTTAAAGTCCGAGCCGCCGTGGGCCGCGCCGAACGGGCCCGCGAGCGCGTTGCGGAAGACCGTCTCAAAGGCCAGGAACTTGGCGATGCCGTGGTTGATGTTGGGGTGGAAGCGCAGGCCGCCCATGTACGGGCCCAGCGAGCTCGAGAACTGCACGCGGAAGCCGCGGTTCACGCGCTGGTTGCCCGTATCGTCGATCCACGGCACGCGGAACTGGATCACGCGCTCGGGCTCCATGAGCGTCTTCATGACCCACGCGTACTTGGGGTACCGGTCAAAGACCGGCACGACCGAGTTCACAAACAGGTTCACGGCCTGCAGAAACTCCGTCTAATAACGAATAGCAAGTACAGCGGTAGGTCAGTCGCATGACTGCAGTATTGCCCATGAGCACAGCGAGACACCGTCTGTACCTGGTACGGGTCGCGGCGCTCGGCCTCTTCGATACTACACACAACCACACATAGATACACACGTCCGTCGCCATCAGCAGCATCAGCATCATCATCATCATCATCATCATCATCATCATCAGCAGCAGCGGAAGAAGAAGAAGAAGAAAAAGACGCGAACGCACAGCATGTCGGCGGCCTCCTGTCCGTTGCGAAAGCGCTTGTCGCCCTCGCGGCGGAAGAGCGGCTTGTTGCGCCAGAGCTTCTTGCCATGGGTCGTGCCGTGCACGTCCGACATGAGCGACGACGCCGCGCGCGTCTGCGTGGCCGCGGGCGAGCGCAGCAGCAGCGACGACGGGCGCAGCATTCTCGAGACTAGTCGACTTGGGTGGTAACGGCGGCTTTCGGTTCTGCTGCGAGCGGCGGGCGCGAGGAGAAGACGCGGAGGACGCGGAGGAAGCGGAGGTGCTTTCTCAAACGGCGATCTTTGGCTCCGACGGCCAAGAGCTCATGCGCAAACACGGGCCGGCGGCCGGAAAACCGGTATTTGTGTTTGCATCACCACCAGGAATGCATGGTAATCCAGTAGATAGGAGGCTGAAGGAGTATAGTGTACGGAGTTAGCGATAGTGTGGAGCTGCTTCGAATGGAACTTCAGCTTTGTGTGGGTGGATAGCCAGCCCATCCCCCTCCATCACCAGCGGAATTCGAAGCTCCCGTTGAATCAGTAGATAGAGATGAAAGAGCAAGCACCCAATTGCTGTGTTGTTATCAGTAGATGAAAAGAATATGATTAACATTCAGAGGAACGATGCACAGACTTATTATTATTTTGTGTGAGCAAAAACGCGGACACGACGTCGACAGTAGCCGCGTCCGATCAAGAGATGGAGCAGATCCAGCCTTTGCTCTCTACCAGAGTGACGCGGCAACGGCCGAGACCAGCGCGACCGACGCGCCGACGACGACACCGGCGACCGACGCGGCCGACTTGGTGGGCGACGGCGACGGCACGGTCGCGTTCTTAGCGCTGGCCTTGGAGCCGTACTCCTCCGAGTCCGAGTCTTCCGAGCCCACGTGCTTGCCCTTGCCGTGCTTGGAGCCGTGGCCGTGGGCCTTGGAGCCGTACTCCTCCTCCTCCTCCTCGTTCTCCTCCGAGTCGTGCGAGCCGTGCTTCTCGTGCTTCTCGTACTCCTCCTCCTCTTCCTCGTGCGAGCCGCCGTGCTCGTACTCGTGGGTCTCTCCTTCCTTCTTCTCGTACTCTTCCTTGGCCTCCGCTGGCGGAGCCATCGTGGTGGTGGTCGCACCGGCCGTGGCGTTGGCCGCAGCGACGGCCGTTGACGCGGGCGTCGTTTGGGCCGAGACCGAGGCGACAGCGAGGGCTGCGAGCACGAGACTGAAGGTCTTCATGATGGAGTAAGTTGCTTGGCGGTGGGGTGGCGAGTGGTTGGCAAATTGCGGAATGAGATCGTTTTAGTCGAGTCGCGGTTGCCTCCGGTCCGGAAGGAGACGCCCGCAGCGGGATCACGTAGGGGGAGGTTTGTAGACTCTTCCGCCGACGAGGGGCGCCCACGCGTTTGCGTCCAGTGGTTCAGCTGCCCACGACGCCGAGACTCGGTCGCGACGCGGACACGGGCGTTCCGTCATCCACAGCTACGGTCGCTCGTGCACCCGTCAGCCGTCAGCGGGCGATCAGATCTTCCGTAACGTATTATTGAATAATATGTAAACGGACGAGCCCACGGAGCGTGGTGTACTGTACTCGAGTTCCTCGCGTGTCCTCTGGACCGAGTCTTGATGCTGCTGATGCGGCTACGGTTCTGGATTCTCTGGATTGCCCACGCACCCACGACAGACACAACACCCACGAGCGGCGTCTCCCCATTCGCTGGAAGCCACGCGCGCGGCGTGTGCCGTCCAGAACCGCCGGATCCATCTGACGAGCAAGAGGCACATCCTCCTGCGTTGG
>JAADVV010000149.1:0-24396 GCA_023335905.1 Pythium pyrilobum | reverse complement strand
TATGGGCTGATTTTTATCCTGTCAGCAAACTATTTGTATGGGAAAGTGATCTCTTGCTCAATACATGCTGATCCAACACAAAATCACTAGAGCCAAGGGTGATACATACAGATAGCAACTGTATGCACGAGTTTCCCACAGCCAGTCATCTCTCAAGTTCCGAAATATATCAAACAAGAATCTGTTGCGGAATTCCTCGAGTATACAAACTTCAAGTTGTATACAGAATTCTAGAGCCATTTCTGTTTGCAGCTAAGCTCACATACAGGCTCAGTCTGTATGGAAAGGCGCCGCATATGTACATGCTGAGCATGTATCGGTGAATGATGGGCTAATAATTGTCGGACTCTTGTGGGACAGTCATCCCACTTGGCGGCAAAAACCTGTATCGCTTGATAGCCGCTCTAACCAGAACACGGTCAATTGCATGTCACTATGTCCTATATCTTGTAGAAAGGCATAACAGACTTGTGCGCCAATCCGTTGACATCAAAGAAACTTGGATGATTGTAGACAACTACAGTACTGGACGCATACGTTCGCCCTGCTGGCCCATGAAGCCAGCCCCGCCGAGTCGGCTGAGAGAGAAGGTGGGGACTGTTCCTGTGTTTCTGTGTTCCTGCGGACTCCGACACAACCGCGGCCACGACGGACTCGTGGGTATCGGTTTGCCAGGTGCCTCCTGCAGGAGTAGGAGGGGTACATGTACCTTACCCAAGTGTACCCATTCCACGACGCTGTATCAAATAGTAATGAACCCATCCCCCTTCGAACACAGAATGCATCACTATTTTAAAATTAAAAATAATGTATCAATATCAATTCGAATAATCCACCTCTCCTCGGCGCCATCTACCGCTCATGCGTCTTCCTCGTACGCGACTGGTGGCGTGCCACGCGTGCCGTGCCGCCGGTCCCATGCCGCCGGGCTCGGCGCGAGGGCGCGGCATCGTCGGTCTCCGAGTCGGAGTTCTCGAACACCAAGTTGCTGATGTCCTGCACGTCGCTCTCTGACGCCATCGACGCCACGAGAGGCGGCAGCGCGGCAAACGCCGCGCGAGCCGTCGGCGCTGGCAACGTCGGCGTCTGTGTCGCGTGGGCGGCCGCCGCTGCGACCTCGTCGGCCCGAGGGGACGGCACGTCCGTCTCCTGCGCGGCGGCGATCGCCGCAACCGCCTGCGGACCGAGTAGCATCTTCCTCCGAGTCGGCGACAGGTCGCTCAGGTCCGCAGCCGTCGCGGGAGGGGCGGCCACTCGCGGCGGCGGATACGCCGGCGGCTTCTTCGCCCCAGCCCCCATGGGACTCACGGCCGCTAGCGGTGGTCCGCGCATCGGCGCCAGCGGTCTGGCCGTGGGCGAACTGCCACCCGTCGCCGTGGCTCCCTGCTCGGCCAGCGCCTTCGTTGGCAAAGACGCAGCCGCTTGCGTGTCGACCCGCGACGACGGCACCGAGATCTGGTCCAGCCCGATCGGCCGCCTCGCTCGCACTTTGACGCGCAGCGCGTCCATCTTCTGGACCTCGGTCAGCGGCACCACCGCCGCCGCGTCGGGGTCGCTTATCGCGCCGGGCACCACAGCGGCCGCCGGTCTCAAGATCGGCGGTCCGCGGATCGCCGCGGCGTTGAGCTGCGGCGCCGGCGCGGCGTATGACGCGCGCATCGCGCTCTGCACGGCCACGCTCGCCTTGTGGACGCTGCACTCGGTCGCGACGTGGGTCTCCATGTCGGCCGCGTGCTTGACCGCACCGCAGTGCGCGCAGGTCGCGACGCGACGCAAACACTCGTTGCGCTCGTGCCGGTCGCGTGTGTGCGACGCCATCGTGAGCCCGCACTCGAGCCGGCAGGCCACGAGCTTGTTGCGGCACTCGCGCTCCTGGTGGAGTTCGAGCGACTGCGTGAGCACCATCTTGCCGCACGCACACATCACGAGCCGGCACTGGCTCAGTTCGTGGCCGTTGCGGCTCCGCGCCTGGATGAAGAGCCCGCAGCCGGCGCGGCACTCGACGAGCCGGTGCGAGCAGAGCTCGGCCTGGTGGCGCGCCATGGCGTCGCCGCTGTGCACGCGCTCGCCGCACGCGCACTGCTCCATCTGCAGCGGCTGCACGGCGTCGCGGTCGGCGTCCGCCTTTGGCGCCGGCACCGCGACCGCGCGCTGCTGCAAGTGATGGGCTGCTGACGACGCGGCCGCTCGCAGTGCTGTCGGCGACACCAGCGAGGCCACGAGCGGGCCTCGCGGGACCGCGACGACAGGCACCGGCGGCTTGCGCGCACTGGCGTCGGGGCCAAACACGGACGACGGCTTCTCCTTGAGCACGCTGCTGCTCTGCTGCGCGAGCGTCGCGGTCGATGCCACCGTAGGGGACGGCTCGCTCGGCGGCGGGCGAAGCAGCTGCACGGGCGGGCCCTTCGTGACCACGAGCTTGGGCATTTCCAGTCCGGGGCTCGACGCCGCGACTGGCTGCGGCAGCGCCTGCTTCTCCTCTGCGTCCTCGTCTTCCTCCTCGAGCTCTTTCTCGATCGCTGCGCGCTGCCGCGCGTACGCGTGCGCTGCATCCTCGGCGTCGCCCACCTTGCGCAGGTCCGTGAAGCTCCCGCGCTTTGCGCGAGCGCGGTCCGGGTCGATCGGCACGACATCGTCTCCGTGGTCGGCCTGCTCGCCGTCGCTGTAGTCGCTGCCGGCTCGTCCGGCGATCGCCATGGCCTCGGCGCGGATCTCGCGCTCGTCGTCCACGACGGGCACGAGCCGCTTGCTCTTGCCCTGCTTGAGCCGCTTCTTGGTGGACTTTTCTGCGCTCCGCTTGGCGACGAGCTGCGCGACGCCGGCCGTGCCGACCGCGGCGATGGCGCCGATCGCCAGCGCGCTCGCGTCGACGGCGCCGAAGATGCCCGTGTCGGCGAGCACGCTCGTGGCGATCAGCGGCATGACGCCCATGCGGAAAAAGGTCTTCATCGGGTCCGACACGACGTGGGTCATGGCGAGACCCGTGGCCAGCGAGCCGATCCAGAGCTGCGACTCGACCTGCCCAATCTCGAACGCGAACATGACCACAAAGAACGTGCACCACGCGCACCACGCGAGGCAGATCACGTACGAGACGTACACGACCCACTCGGGGAAGATCGGCTTGGCGATCCTGGCCGGCTGGCGCCGCAGGAACTGGTTGTACAGCAGCCGCGACGTGCCCTTGATGCTCTTGAGCCGCTCCTTCTCGACCTTGTACATCTGCTGCTCGTGCAGGGGCAGCGCCGCGACGCGCCGCCTTTCGCGCGCGTCGAGGTAGAGCGCCAGCTTGCGCTTCATCTTGGCGACGCCGCGCAGCCCCATGACGAGCTTGGCCATCTCGTTCCGGGCATCCCGCTCGAGCTTCTTCTTCTCCTGGTAGAGCACCTTCTGCGCCTCCTTGACGGTCTTGCGCCGAGCGCGGAGCTGGTCCTTGTTGGCCTTGAGGATCGCGTTCTTCTGCTGCTTGATCGCCACGGTCAGGCGGCGGTCCACATTGCGAGGCACGTCTGCGGCCGCGCCGCTCGCCGAGGCGCGAGACCGCACGCGGTGGCTCGTCGACCTGCGTGCCGCCTTGGCAGACTCAGTCGTGCGCTCCACCATCCGCGCGTTCTGGGTCAACGCCGACTCGCCGACGGTCTCCGCAAACGTCACGATCTCCGAAAGCCGCTTCTCAAACTGGGAACCAATCGCGACCTGCAGCTTCTTGAGCTGCGTCTCCGTGCGCTGCAACTCGGCGCTGGCCCTTGCCGCGATGGCGAATGCGTCCGCCTCCTGCGCGCGGCAGCACTCGTTGCACTTCGCGAGCCAGTCCTGCAGCGTGAGCATCACTGTCGCAACGTGCTCGTTCTCGTGCTCGTCGCCGTCACTCTCGCCATCGTCGTTCTCGTCGTCGTCGTCGTCGGTCGCGTTACAGTACCGGTCGCAAACCGCGCGGATCTTGTCGGCTGCCTGCGCGGACACCATCAGCGGATCAAACTTGAGCATGTTTGAGAGCATCGTATCGCCGCCTCCTTGTCCGATCATCAGCAGGAGCTGGTTCAGCGCCAGCACGCGACGTTCCTCCTCCGATCTGTGGTGCACCGCGGGCGTGGCAGCCGCCAACGCGGTCTCCGCAGGGCCTGGCCCCTCTGTAATGCCAGCCAGTGAATGGCTCGCGCTACCAGCGGCCAGCGCCGTGATGGTCGTCCGCTTCTTCGGCGAACCGCCAAATATGCTTCGCCTCGGCTGGCGACTCTCGCCCTCCGTGTGGTCGTGGAGAGCTTGCTGCTGAATGTGGGACTTGATCTGCACGAGCACGCCCTTGAGCGGGTCGCTGTCGTCGTTCTCGCCATCGTTTTCGGATGGATCTTCGTCACAGTCTCGGTTGTAGATCACCAGAAACACGCCGCGACACACCTGTGCGGCTCGCGAGTCGATCCCCTGCCGCTTGATCTGCTCGGCCAGCGACTGCAAGCTGCGCGCTTCGACGCAGTTCGCGATCGCGGCCAGATCCATCGAAAGAATGTCCACGTGCGAGTACTGCTTGGGCTGCCCGTAGGCGTCCGTCTCGACCTCGGCGACGTTGCCTTCGATGTCCTCGACGCGGTACCGCACCAGGTACGTCTGCTTGCGCCCGGCCTTCTTGAACATGAGCACGAACGCGATCGTGACCGGGATCATGCACAGGAACGACAGCACACCAGCGACGAACGCCGAGCCCGTCGTCTTCTCGCCTTGCTTGAGCCGGTAAAGCAGCGCGTTCGTGAACATTTGGCTCATGATCACCGTGAAGATGACCGTGATCCGCTGCGTGCGCGTAAAGTGCTCGTCGTACTTGAACGCGATCGACAGCAGCTTGTGGTTGTTCTTGAGCCCGCTCCAGAACTTGCCCAGGACGACCTTGGCCTTGGCCTTCCAGCCCACGGCCGTGAGGTACTCGGGTTCCTGGAAGATGGGCGACGCCGAGAGCTTGACGTGCTTGGTCTCGTGGAGCGAGAGCCGCTTCTGCCGCAGGTGGACGAGCCGGTCGCGGTGGTCCCAGCGGCTCACATAGAAGAAGGCGACCACATAGAGCAGGAGGAAGCCGCCCATGACGAGCAGCAGCACGATGTTCTTCTTCAGGTCCTCGACCGTCACCTTGTGCGAGATCACCTTGGTGAAGTGCTGCTTCACGAGCGACAGTGCCTGGTCCACCTGCGTCGAGAAGTCGGTGAGGTGGGTGCACTCGCAGATCGTGTACAGCCCGTCGTCGGTCGTGCCCACGGCCGCGCAGCCCGCGGCCGACCACGACGAGTTCGTGTCGTCCCAGTACCGACACGCGGGCGTGGTCTTCTGGGTCGGGCAGGTCACGTTGCCTTCATACTCGTCGAGTCCGTCGCATTCGACCGTGACTTCCTCGTTGACCTCCGAGCAGTTGAAGTACTGCGTCGACCGCGTGCCGTTTGCGCAGTGGAACAAGAACACTTGCGGCGTCTCCGCCTCGGCCGACGACGATGACGACGACGACGCGTTCGTCATGGGTGGTACGGCTTCGATGTTGCGCATCAGGATACGGAACGGCGTGGCCAAGCCCGTAACGTGGACCTCCTCCGACTCGCCGCCGATCGACTGGCGCACCTTGATGCTCATCACGGGCGAGTTGACCTTGGCGCCCGTAAAATTGTACGGGTTCTTGGTGAACAGCGACGAGTGGATATCGACCGTCGGATCTGCCGTTTCGTCTCCCTCCACCGCAGCTTCCAGCCGGCGGCGGCGCCGTGCGGCAGCCGCAGCAGACTTGACGAACGCAGCGAATCCCTTCGGGATCGTCGCGGACGGGGCCGTGTAGTTGGCCGCGATCTCGGCGTCCGTCAGAGGAATGGAAATCTCACTCCCTTCGAGATGGGACGCCGTGTCACGCGCCGCGATGATTTTGAGGTTCTTCGTCACGAGCGTCACGGGCGGCTCGCCTTCGATCGCGGACACCAGCATCGCGCTCTCGAGCTTCCCGATCGTGCCTTGCAGCTTCTCCAGCCGCGCCTTGTCTTCCGCGAACGGGTCCACGGTCGTCGTGTTGGTCGTCGTCGTGCCGTTTGTCGTACTCGTACCAGCTCCTGTCTCCGCTGTCGACGACCCGCTGCCGCCCAGACTGCCGATCCACGACCAAAAGCTGTTCGAGCCAGAGCCACCACTCGCTTCCGAGGCCTCTCCGTCCGTTGCCGTCTCTGGCGGTGCCTCCTCCGTCGTCAGCAGGCGGCTCTTGGTCGAGGCCTTCTTGGGCGTGCTCCCAATGTCCAACAAGTTGGAGATCGTGCTGCCGACCGCAGCCTTGGCCGTCGTGGAGAGCACGGGCGCCGCCATCAGATTGTCCACAAACGACAGCGCTTGCGTCTGCGCCTTGGCGTCCAAGATGGACGCCGACTTGGTCAGCGTCGCGATACTCGACGCCTGCTGCTCGACCGCGTTCGTGTCGGTCACGTCCACGCTCTGCGCCGACGTCATCATGGCGCTGATCAGACTGCCCAGCACGGCGCGCTTGGCCTCGTACTGGGCCTCGTTCATCGCGCAGTTGTCGCCGTAGAAGCCGTCGGCACACTTGCAGTACGTCGCGCACGCCAGGTTGGTCTCGGGGCAGCCCGCGGGCTCGCGCACGCACTCGCCGTTGGACGCGCACGGGATGAAGTTGGACGTCGGACAGCTCTTGAGCTTGACCTGGGCCGTCGGCGACGGCGCCGAGCCAGGCGACGCCGTGGTCGGCGCCGGCGTCGGCGCGACCTGCGTCGACTCATCCACGCCGTTGATTAGATCGCCCAGAGCGCTGATGCTGTTGAGCACCTTGGACGGGTCGCCCGAGAGAGCGCTCGCGAGCACGGCGTCCGTCTTGTTCGCGAGGTACGCGGCCTGGTCCGCAGCTGGCACGACGTACTGCTCCACGGTGATCTCCTTGTACAGGCGCGTGACGCCGCCCAGCGCGTCCTGGACGTACGCGACGACGGTAACCGTCGTGTTGTCGCCCCCGCCGATCGCAAAGATCGAGCGGAAGAGCGGATCCAGCGACGCCGAGCCCAGTGTGACCTCGGCGCCGCCCGAGAAGGCCGCGCCCTTGATGTACCGATACGTGTACCGCAGCGGCAGATCCTCGTCGACCCAGTTCGTGCACTGCACGGCGAACGTGTCGTCCAACGCGTACCCCTTGGTGGGCGTCACCACAAGCGAGCCGCTTGTGGGCGGCGCGTTTGCCGTGACCGAGATCGTCGCCGACGCGGTCGAGCCGCCCGAGTCCTCTGCGAGAAGCTGGAACACATAGGTCGCGCCGGCCGAGAGCGAATTCTCCTTGAGCACCATCGTGTTGCGGTTCGTCGTGGGCACGGCAAAGATCGCAGTCGCCGCTGCGGCCGTGGCCGCCGCCGTGCCACCGCCGCTGAGAAGCGACCACTCGGTCCTGCGGATGGGCAGCTTGGACGTCACCATGCCCTTGAGGATCACTCGGTCGTTGACGTTCACCTTGCTCACGCCCAGCGGCTCGATCGACACGCTAGGCGGAGACCCGGGCTTGAAGAACATGACGACAGAAGACGATGCCAAGCGCGTGTCCTTGGACACGACTACGGTGAACTGGTAATAGATGTTCGGGTTCAGCGTGTTCGCCGCGACCACGGGTTTGTCCGTGCTGCTCATCGTGAAGGTGTCGCCAGTGGCTGACGTGCAGGGCTTTTCGGAGGCACCCGACGCGGCCGAGCGCATCAGGCACGTCCACGTGTACGTCATGGGCACAGCGTTGAGCAGGTCGTCCGGGTCTTGCGACTTGGACGCGTCCAGCGCCAGATCCTGCTCAACGCCGTACGATCGGTCGCCGCCGGCGATCGACGCCGTCACCGCACTGGGCAACACGGAGACCTCCACCGTCGCCGAGTTGGAGATCTTCGGCGTCTTGGTCATGGTGACGACCATCTTGAAGACGTACTTGACACCGACCGTCAGCGTTCGCACCGGCAGGCGCAGCACGCGCTGGTTCGTGGACGTCGACTTGAACTGGCTCGCCGAGAGATCACCCTGCACTTGCACCCACGCAAACGTCATGTCCACCGACGCCGAGGCCGTCCCCGCGTCGCCTCCGCAGGTCGGCGCGTCGGCCGAGGCGCTGATCGACAGCTCCTTCGCGCGGTACACCTCCTGCTTGGCCCCACCTTGGATCGACACGACGGGCAGCGCCATCGCGGCTTTCCTCACGACGATCGTCGACGAGTTTGCCTTGGCGCCGAAGAAGTTGATCACCTGCAGCACAAAGCTGTAGGTCGCATCAGCCTCGAGGTTGGCCGCAGCAATCGTGAGCGATGCGCTGTTCGCGGCCAGGGCCTGCGACAGAATTGTCGCGATTGGCGCCGTGTCCGCCGTGCTTGTCGTGTCGTTCAGGATCCACTTGTACACCATCGTGCGCCCGCCGGACCCAGACGAGCTCGAGCCATCGAGGAAAAGGTCGTCGCACGTGCCCAACGACGAGCCGCCGTTCACCTGCACGACCGGCTGCGGCACAATATCCGGCGCTGAGACCGCGAGCGTCGTCGCCGCCGTCGCGAGCTCGGCCTCCGCCGTGGACTTGAGGATACCTCCCTTCAAAACGAGACTCGAGCCTGGAACGACGTTCACGCCACGGCCAAACACCAAGCGGATCGACTGGTCGCTGGACTGCCACGAACACGACGGAGACGCGCCAAAGAAGTTGGCCGTGGACGTCACTGCCGGCAGATCGAAGAGCACGCTGCACGCAAAAGTGTTGTCCGTGAGCAGCGCGTTCTGGCGGTTCACGGAGCGGTCAAACTGGATGGTCAAGCCCACGGCCGTGTTCAAAAACTTGGCCGAGACGAGCTTTGGCGGCGGCGTCGTGTCCTTGGTCTCGACGATCTTGACCTGGAGTGACCCGACCTTTAAGGCGCTGTACAGCTTGTCGCCACTGGCGAGCTCGTGGTTGATCGCCCCGTAATGGTCGCCTTCTTTGACGAAGTTGTCGTCGGCGTTCACCACGACCGCTTGGCCGGTGTTCCAGTTCGACGCCGTGAACGTCAGCGTCGTCGGCGCCACGACAAGCTGTGTGAGGCTCGTCGTGAGTGTGATCACGACGTCCGCAGTGGGCTCGGCAGTGAGAACCACTGCGTACGAGTCCGAGAACACGCGCGCCTCGGCGACGACCAGCGCCGGCGCCGTCGTCTGAACGCGCTGGAAGAGCACGACACCCGACGTGTCGTCGTTCAGCACCTGCACGGCCACGCGGCTGATTATCACAGCGCTGTACACGGCATCGATCGTTGCGATTGTCGGCGTGATGGTCACAGCGGCGTCGGTGTCCTCCAGGAAGTTGTTCACGGCTTGGATCTGCACATTGCGCGTGCCACTCCAGTCCGTCGCTGTGAAGGTGATCGTCGCTGGTGTAGCGGTCGCCTTCGTGAGCAGCGAGCTCCCAAATGAGACCGTGACCGGACCCGTTGGCGCGCTCAGCAGGCTCACGCCGAGCGTCGCCGAGGCGCCTTCTTTGAGCGAGTACGTCGTCGCTGACAGCACCACGGCCGCAAAGTTTTGCGTCGTGCTCTTCGTCGAGCGTAACGACGTACTGGACACGTCGACCGAGCTCACGGCGACCACATCGAGCGTGAGAGCGCTCAGCGCGTCGACGGGTTTGACGAACAAATCGAGAAGCGTGGATGCGGACGGCACGACGTACACCGCCGACGTGGCCGACACCGACGCGATCGACTGCGCGACTAGCTCGGTCGACTGCCACGCGACTTGGAACGCGCGCGTCGCCGCTGCCGCCGTTCGCCCCGTGGCGACGAGGTACACCGCGAGGGAAGTCACGTTTGCCTTGGACACATCCGGCAGCGTGACGCTCGTGATGCCCACGCGCACCCAATCGCCAAGGCGTCCTCGCGCCACTGTCTCGGTCGCGATCACCGGCGCGTCCGCGATCGGCAGCACGTTCAGCGTCGCGTGCAGCGTCGTCGCGGCACGCTCGCGCGTGTCTTTCTCGGTCGAGATCGCCGTCACGTTCAGCGCGACGCGTCCGTAGCGAGCACTGACGGTGACAAAGCGAAGCGTCAGCGGTGTCGACGGCGCGGCACTAAGCAGGAACGAGCCAGGGGGCTCGCTCAGCTTCTGTAGAGCGATGCCGCCCATCTCGACGCGGTCGACGAGTAGTGTCGGCGACATATCGCGGACAAGGAGCGAGAGCGACTCAGAGCCGTCGTCGTCCACGGGCGCGAGCGCACTGAGCTTGAGTTCGGTGGGCTGCGCCTGGTTCACGGACCACTCGGAAATCGCGAGCGCCAGTGTTGGCGCGTCCGCGACACTCGCGACTTGGACAATCACTGTTTGCTTGACCACGACGCTCTCACCGGTAGCCCGCTCGATCGCTGTGATGCTCACGTCTACAGAGATGCGGCCGGCGTAGTTGAGGCGCGGCAGCAGCGACACGACCGTGTTGGTCGCCATGAACACGCCGCTCTCGCGCGGCAGGATCACGACTCGCCCCGTGTTGTCCGTGCTGTTCGTGATGGCCAGGACGGTGCCGTTCACCTGGACTTGACGAACGATCGACGTCGGCGTGAACGTGCACGCTATCTCAATGACTTCAGACCCGTCGCTGTCGGGCGTGCGGGCGTCGATGATCGCGAATGACCCCAACGTGTCCTCCAGCATCGCCACATCCGACGTGTTCAGTCGCAACGACGGCGTGTTCGGCACGGGACGCACCACGACGAAGAACTGGTCGACGGCAATCGCACCCGACTGCGAGGCCAGATCGCTGTCCGAAAGCTGGATCGATGCGATCGACTGCAGCGAGAACGTGAAGTTCTGGCTCAGGAATCGGCGCGGCATGACGGTCACGACGGTACCATTCATCGGTGCTTTGGAGGAAGCGGCCAACAGGCTGACGCGCGTCACACCGCTGCTAATGCTGAGCGAGGGCAGCGCCGACGGGCCGAGCATCACGCCGTCAACGGCGCTGGTCAAGACTTGGAGACGCACGTCACCAAGATCCACCAAGCCACCCTGGAAGCCCATTTGAGCGAGCGAGAACGACACGTTCTGGTCATCGTTGACCGTAAACGTCCTTGACACTTGCGTAGGCTGCATTGTCTTCGGGAATGCCGGCGCGATGGCCGCCTGGCCGACGACGCGCTGCGAGATGTTCGTCCACGTCGAGGCGAACCGCTGTCTCGTGAAGCTTGCCGTGGTCACGTTCAGTCGAGCGACAAAGCTACCAGAGAAACCCACGCGTGCGAGCCGCTGCACAGCGAGATAGAGCTCCGCCATCGGTGTCGGAGACTCGTAGTACACGTATCGCCGTCCGGTCGAGTTGCTCGTGCTCGTTCTCGACAGCATCGTCGTGTTCGATCGCACTGCTGACGCCGCGTGTGACAGCGGTAGCGCGAGTCGGAACGTCAGCCCGCCGCCACTGCTGCTGATTCCTGCGGTGGTCGTGATCTTTCGCTGCAGCGCCTGCGCATAGGTCGACACGGTGCTTCCAGACAGGAGAATGGTGTGGTCGCTCGCAATCGTGAGTGACAACGGCGCGACGTCCGACGCGCGAGCCTCGCCTTGGATGACCAGCGACGCGTCCATCACAGCGATACCGTCTCCCTCTCCCACGTAGGCGCTGCGGTTCGAAGCAAACTGGAACGGCACGGTCGACACTACGAAGTAAAGCGACACGTACCCGACGAGCGCTGGCGCAGGCCGCACAGCGATACGGTCGCGACTCGCGTACGGAATCGCAAACACGGCAGCACCAGCGGCACCGCCCAAGTCGGTCTGGATCGGCGACAGCCGTGCAAACCCAGCGTACACGTCCGAGATGTGGGACCCGTTCGCCGCGAACAGGAAGAGATTGTCTCGCGTCTCCAGCTCTTGGACTGCGTCCTGGCGGCCGAACGGCACGCGCACGAACGTGCTCAGCGGTGTTCTCAGAAGAGGGAGAACGCGGATCACTGGATCGAGCGGCACGACCATCACAGCGACGCCGACCATGTCAGCGACGAGTTGCGCGCTATTCTCCAGCTCGGTGGTCGTGACCACTACGGAGACGGAGAACAGACCCACAAAGTCGGCCCGCGGGACGACCCACAGCGTTCTCTCGAATCGGAACGACGGCGCGTGGAAGCGGTACACGACTTGTGAGCCGATGCCAGTCTCCACAGGCACCACCACGCCGCCCGACACATCCGCGCGCAGCTCAAGCACCGCCGAGGCATTGATGCGAACCTCCACGTCCAGCACTTCCGAACCGTCCTGGTCGATCGTCGACGCCACGATCGTCAGCGCCGTCGACTTTAGCGGCTTCGTCACCAGCGAAAGCGGTGTCATGCGGACAGCCGCAACGTGGACAATAGGCGTGACCACCGCAGAGAAGTCGAGCGCGACCGTCGAGCTCTCGATCGCTCCAATCGTAGCGAGATCGTGTGGAGACACCGTCAGAGCCCCGAGCTGCGCTGACTCGACCGAGAACGTCGTGAGCTGCCACGTCATGGTACCACTGAAGCCGATACGTGGCTTGATGCTCAGTGTGCCGATGAGATCGAGTGCGGCGTTGTCCACAACGACAAACCACGTCGACGACGAGGCGCTCTGGCTCCACGTGCGCAGCGTAAGTGAAGGCGTCGCCGTATTTTGCGGCGTCCACGTGATTGCGACGATCTGGTCAGCCACAGGAGCGGGTATCTCGGCACGCAAAACCAGTATCTCGGATCCATCGCGATCCACTAGGGACGCAGCAATCGGGCTCGAGCGAATCCAGTCGTCTTCAGCGATCTCGAAGTGCGTCGACGGAGTCGCTAGCACGGGCCGAGTCGCCACGGGGAGCACTGTCACGTTGAAGGCCACCGCGGAGGCGTCTCTTGAGATATCAATGGGAAACGCAGGATTCACATCCGTCGCTTCCGCGACGATCTGGCAAGACGCCGAGCCCGCTGCATACGCCCGTGGCTTGAGCACGAGCGTCAGCGTAGTATTTGCCGCCGCCGACGACGACGCCGTGAGCTGCGTGAGGATGAACTCGATGGAGCTGCCCAGCGTCGTTGAAAACGTCGCGCCGGTCTCGACGACCAGTACGCGGTCCACCAACGCTGCGTCGCTACTCTTCCCGCAGACAAACTTCACGAGTACGCTTTCCGAGCCGTCCATGTCGAGCAGCGTGATGTTTGAGACCACAAATGACTTCTCGGCGTTTTCCTGAATCGTGAACGGCGTCTCCGTGGTTGGCGTCACCGCAATGCGAGGTGCCTCCGCCTTTGGTCGGACTGTCATCGTCACCCACCGCTCTACGGCAACCAGCGACTTACGCTCTCTGTAGCTTCGGCACGCCAACACATCAACCGTTGAGCGAGCGGCAGTGAAGCAGCCTGTTTGGAAGAAAGTGTCCGATATGTCGGCCGTGAAGCTCAGCACAGCGACCGTCGCATTGAACCGTGACGCGACTCGTCGGATTGGGACGAGCGAGGCTCCAAACGACACAGGATTCGTTCCATTGGAAAGCGCCACGGTTGCGGACACACATGCCACTGTCTCGTTCTGTCCACCCGTGGTGCATTTCCACAAGCCACTGTAGCTTACCGCAGACTGCAGGGCGGCGACCGCACTGGATGGGAAGAATATCACGGCCTTGAAGAATCGGGACTCGGCGGCCACAGACAGGGGCGTCGCCGTCACCTGCAGTACCATCACTTCGTCTTCTAGAACGCTGCTGTTCACCGCGCGCAAGTCGACAGAAGGCAACTGCGCTCGCGGCATCGGGTCGACTACAATTGTCACACTTCGGCTGGAACTGTTGGTCGGGATGGCGCCGGAGGCCTTCTCGATGGACACCACGCGCACTTGAGCGACGAACGTTCCCGAGAAGTCGTCTCGCAGCGAGATCGCAAGACTCTGGTTCACGAATTCGAATTGGGCCAACGCTCGCGGAAGCACGACTAGTGTGACTGTCGTGCTTGACGCGTCAATCGACGCCGTTGTGTTCCCCGCAATCACGACGCCGGCCTTCCACATGGGAAGCCCATTTAGCAAGAGCTGCTGGACGGCCGCGAGGGGCAACTGGATCGCGACTTCAACACTCTCGGATCCGTCCATGTCTGGTGTGTACATTTGGTCAATAGTGAAGGACACGTCTCGTTCTTCGACGCCGCGGACAAAGTCCGTGGCCAAGACGATCACCGGCGTGTTCGCGCGAGGCAGCACAACCACAGAGATGTCGCGAGAGAACCTCGACCGACTCGTGGCAGTGTAGTTGTCGCTCACCATCGATGTTTTCGCGACGACTGTCAAGCGGATCGGGATGGTTTGCGCCGCGAACTTCTTGGGCACAATGGTCATCAGGAGCGCTCGAACATCCATCGCTGACGGGACGGCGACCCACACGCTCGAGGTATCGTTGAGGTCTCGTGTGGCAGCAGAGAAAGGCAAAACCGACGTGCTGCTGGATACCGAGTCCACCGTTCCTGTCGGGATCCGCAGCTGAAGCCCTACAACATCCGCGAGGTTGCCGGTGAGCTGGAGCCGCGCCAACGAGAACTTGATATCACCATCATCGTAGATCTCGAATACAACAGGCTGACCGCCCATTCCTCCTCCGCCAAATGCGATTGGCAACGTGGGCTTTGCAAAGGTATCGACAGCGTAATCAAAGTGCTTGCGCACGATTGACTGGCTCGCGATGTCCCACACCGTCAGACTCCACTGAAGCGCAAAGCGTTCTGATACGGTGGGACGAGACTGCAGCTTAAACGAGACACTCGGCACCGTCAGATTCGGGTCCATAGCGCGGAGAACCGTGCACTGGCCAATGGTTGACGATCCGGTGCTGCAGTTCACAGGGATGAGATACGTTGGCACTGTCGAGCGAATCGACTGGATCGGCGCGCGCGCCCTCCACAAAATGTCCGTCACAACCCCGCCGGACGCTGGGCCCATGTTGTTGCTCGCCGCCTGAGCTAGATCTAAATCGAATATGACGACCGAGTTGTCCTCCGTCACAGCCGTTGTGTCGGTCTTCATATTCAGCGCTGTCTTGGCCAGCACGTCAACTGGTAACCCTGGATGGAGCATCAACGAAAGCGACTCGAGCGTGATCCCGCCCGTATCAAACCGAAGCTGGACCAATTGTGACACGAACACACTGTCGATCGGCTTGGTCGACACGATGAGATGCAAGTTCACAAAGCCCGCCGGCGCGTCAGCACGAGTGTGAATGACCACGGAATGGCGCACCGCGTACGGGATGAAGTAAGCGACCGCCGTGCCGGCCGTGGTTCCTCCACTTTGATCTGCGCCGATCGCATCGACCCGTTGGAGTCCTGCAAATACGCTGTTCACGACCTCGGCGCCTCGCTCGATGTGAAGCAGGAGCTTGTCGCGCGCCGCAACTTCCTGTGCCTGATCCAACCGATCGAATGGTACGCGCACGAGCCCTCCAACGCGAGCGTGGAGAAGTGCGACTGGCCGAATGTCTGGATTGGCGGGGACGACAAGCACAGCGGCAAAGGCCTCTGCGATCTGCTGCTCCATCGTCTCCAGCTCAGTCGTGGTCACCGTGATTCGAACGCCCAAGATGCCCATGAAGTCTTCGCGTGGTACAACCATCACGGATTGCAGCATCTTGAACACCTCGTCGACGCCGTCCACTGGATAGAACAGAAAGACGAGTTCTCCATCACCTCTCTCGTCCGTCGGCGTGAGAACTGACCCGTCGATCGACTGCAGTTCCTCTATGGCGCTCTCGTTCACGTGAAGAGCCATTGCAATGTTCTCGGACCCGTCGCTGTCGTCTGTCCACGCCTCGATAGTGAGCTGGGCCCCCCTGAGCGGCGACGTGGTGAGCGTTTCTGGGGAAATGGCAATATGTGCTCGATGCGCGATTGGCTGTACGTTCAGCGTCACCGTCGACCAGTCGCTGGCCGCGTACAAATTGCTCGCGAAGTTGAGGTCTGTGTCTAACAGAACCATTTCCGCGAGTGCCCATGCCGCGTCTGCGTCGCTGCTCCCTCGAACAGCGGCTTCCTCCACAGAGATGGCTGCAAGTCGCCACGTCAGTGGTCCACTGAAGCCGACGTGAGGCGTCAGCACCAGTGAGCCAACTACGTCTTGGCCACTGCTAGCCGCTTTAACAACGGCGACGCCCCGAGACGCGAACCAGTAGAGCCCGCCGAAAGTGTCTCCAGCAGAGATCCACTCCAACGCGTCCAGAATGGAGCGATTGCTTGTAGTCATGTTTCTCTCGAACTGGATCGCAAGATACACGGTCTCGGATCCGTCTCGATCCACGAGTACAGCCGCTATCTGGTCCGTGACGACCGTGTCGTCTTCGCGACTCGCGATGACTTCGTCCACCACCACGAGTCGAGGCTGCGTCGCGACTGGAACAATCGTAGCAGCAAAAGAGACGTGCGTCTCGTCTTCAGCCACCAAATCATCGCTTCTGTCGACGGCCGTCGTGATGACGTCGCATTCTATGTCGCCAGCGAAATACTCGCGCGGGAGGATAGTCAGCACCAGCGGTCGGATACTAGCAGCAGTCTCTGCCGTCACGGAGACAACGACGTATCGAAGCATTTGCCTAAACGCTGCATCCACAACGACACTCTGCTGGAGCTTTTGATCGCCCCCGAGAAGTACTTCACCCAGTCCGTCAGTTTTGCACTGAAGCGCAACGAACAATTCCTCCGAGCCATCAAGGTCGCTGAGGATAACCTCATCCAAGATGAAACTGATTCGCTCGCCTTCCATCATTGTGACAAACAGAGGAGACACAACTGGGATCGGCGCGACGGCAACAGGATCCACGATGGCGGAGACAGAGACGGCGGTTCCGAGCAGCGACTTCCGTTCGCGGAAGCTCCGACAAAGCAAGACCTGACCCAGCGAGTCAGCATCCGCGACGCAGGCATTCGTCTCGCCGTCAAGGAACGACGCCTGGATGTCCTCCGTGTATGCCAATACAGCGACCTCCATATCGAACGCCCCCGACTTGGCCGCGACCGGCACTATCCGGAAAGGAACATCCACCATCCTACTGGCCGTTCCGTTAGCAAAGGCTAGCGACCCGTCTGACAGCGGTAGCAAGCAGATGAATCGACTGCTTGCTGAAGAAGCCGGTCGGCATTGAGGCGTCAACCCGTAGATCTCGACCGCCTGGACGAACTCGCCTGGGTAGACCACCATCAGCTGGTAACCCAACGTTGGCTGAGGGTTGTAGAGACCAACAGTGAGATCCAACACCGCATCCTCGACTCCGGCCAACCTTGCCGGCGACAAGTTTACGATCGGCGTCGTCGCGACGGGCATGGGCCGAATTTGGACTTCAACCGCATGCGTCGTGGTAATAGCACCGCCAGTCGACAGTTCCACAGACCGCACTTGGAAGTCGACCGAGAAGTCACCGCTCTTGTCGGGCAGAGGCATGAATACAAAGTCGAATGCATCGATCCTGTAGACGCTGTCGTCCACGCTGGTGATCACGTATTCCAATTGTGTCGAGTTTGTCTCGATCGGAGTCAAAGTGGACGCTGACGATTCGATCGATCTCTGCACCGAAATCAACTCCAGAACGGTTGGATCGACGAACACGCTAACAGCGATGACCTCGGACCCGTCCTGATCGGGCGTCCAGGCCTCGGTCAGGCTTATCCCGACGGGCAGCTCCTCGATGCCTAGCACTCGCGATGCGTTCATCACTAGGACTGGCGTATTGGGCACGGGCTTGACAATCATCTCAATCACTTGCGTGGCAATAGATTGTGACGTGGACGTGAACGCGCTTTGGACCGCACTGATCGTCGAAACCGCGTCGATCCGGACCGCGAACCGCTGCGCGAAATACCGGAGCGGCACGATGCGCACGAGTTGTGATAGAGCAGCATGCACACTAGTCTGCGCACTCCGTCTGTCGAGCAATGTGAACTCGTACGAAGCGTTCAGAGCGGTAAGTCCTGTTGAGGAGTCGACCTGGATTGTATCGAGCATGACCATGTCCAGTCGCACTTCGCCGACAAGCGTCATCCGAATGAAGCCGATATCCATGAGACCACTCCAGTCGACCACGTCAGACGCCAAGCGGAACTCGATGTCCTCGTCGTCATCAACCACGATTCGCTCGGATGCACGGATTGGCAGTGCCAACTCGATTGGCGTTGCCTCAGTGACCGTGTCCTCTAGTAGGTTCACTGTGGTCACAGCTACCTGTTGATCTGCCGTATCAAAGGCAGCCATACGGATCTGCGCTGCCATAGGCAGAACTCGGCCCGCACGTTTCGCCAGGAAAGCCGCAACCGAGTGTGCTTGCATCTCATACGTTGCGTATTCGCGACCATCGATCCACTTTGCAGCCGTGACCACCATGTCACTAGAGGCAACGAAAGTCTCTAGCGCAGGTCGCTTCGGGAGGACAACACGGATCTCCGTCTTGCTCATGTGCTCGTTGTCTCGATCGCTGGTAGTAGACACTGTCAGCAACGAAGGCACCCTCTGTAGACTATCTTCCGCGACAAAATTTGCCGTGACACGCGTTGTGGACACGTCGGGACGGATCACAATGCTGACAGCACTCGTCGCAACTCCATCGCTGTCACCGGCGTAAGCACTTTGCTGCGAGGCCGATGAGGCCAGCAGAGGCACTGTCGATACCACGAAGTGGGCCCGCACGTATCCCGTAAAGTATTCACGCGTGCGAAGCATGATCATTTGGCGATATCTGTACGGAATGGCGTACACTTGAACGGGTCCGAGATCAAGCAGATCGAACGGAGGGACTCGCACTAAACCAGCGTAGACGTCGGAGACGGTGGGCGAAGTGTCGCCCTCAACGAAGAGGAGCAAGTGGTCACGCGCAATGATCTCTTGTTCAGTGTCGACGCGTTCAAACGGAATCTGGACGAATTTGTTCGCGAAGCCATACAGGATTCGTGCTGGCAGCACCACTGGGTCGGCGGGAACGACCAGAACCGTTGCAACAAGCACCAATTGTCGAGTCTCTCCAGTCGCTGATTCTTCGTTGTGGATGACAACTCGCACCGTGAAGATTCCGACGAATTCCCCCGTCGGAGTCACTTCCAGAATCGTCCGGATACCTGAGACAGGCCTCGTACCGACGAGATTGAACATAGACTCGCCGTTGGACAGTACTGAATCCGTGTCTTTGATGGCTTTCTCGACTTGGAACGCGTCGTCTTCTGCTGTTTGGATCACCAGTACAGCAGACGAGTTGGCGATGATTGACATCGAAAGGAATTCACTTCCGTCAACGTCAGGCGTCGATGCAACGACCTCAACCAGCACGGTCCGCAATGGCTTCGTCACCAACGACGACGGAGAGACGTGCCCTGACGGTGTGTGGCAGATCGGGAGGATCTCATTCACCATGGATACGCGAGAAATGATCGTGAGATGCGCGTTTTCCTCCAGCCAAGCGATCACAGCGTCGCCTATACTCTCCGAGTTGTTCACTCCAGGGTTGGTTCCGTTCAACTCGAAATTCCCGGGCAGAAACGCTCGCTCGACGGTCAACGCCAAGAGGCTCCACTCGAGCGATCCGCTGAACCCCACGACGGGGGTGATTTCTATCGAGCCGACCAGATCGAACGTATCGACCCCAGCGGGCAGAGCCCACAGCTCATCGTATTGACGCAGCTCAATTGTTTCGCTCGAGAAGCTCGCATTCACCACGCCGCCCATCGTCGAATTGGCATCCTGCGTCTTTCTGGGAACCCACGAGACTCGCATAACGCTCGCGCTTGCGTTTCCGAAATCCATAAACACCCACAGAAGCTCCGATCCGTCTCGATCTACGAGCGATGCAGACACTTCATCAATGTGGACAACGTCGTCTTCGTTCGTTGTCGTGATGGGTTGGCTTTTACCACCCCCCACGGTAAGAGCCGCCCCCGAGGATTGAGCTTGGATGTCCAGATGCACCATGATCTCTTCCACCTTGGTGGCTGCCGGGAAGCTGTCCACCTGATCCACGCCAGTCGCAACGACCTTACAGTAAATCAATCCGGAGAAGTACGGTGTCGGTCGGACAGTGATCGTTGTCGCGTTCTGCTCTGGCAGCTGGGCCGACAAATAAGCGATGACGTAGTGTCCAGTTGACGACGCGCTGTCTGATCGTCGACTTACTCCCACGTCCGCAGTCATCTGGCTCGAGCCATCTCCGGCACTATTGTTCTGGCTCGCGACCCAGTCGCTCACTGCCATCTCAACGTACTCGATGTTGGGCCCGCACACCAGTTCCACCACTGCACTCTCTGAGCCATCACGATCGAGCAAAGTCAGGTTGTCGACCACAAACTGTGCGAGGCCATTTTCAGTCGTGGTGATGAAGGTCGAGGACACCGAGAAGTCGGGCAGCTCCACACGCGGGGTGATCGCGATACTTCCGTGGGCCGTTCTTGCGGCAACTGACTTGCCAAACAGCGATGACAAGCAAGTCTCGACGTCGACTTCCTCTGCGAATTGATTGCGATCCAGACACGAGACACTCTGGACCTCGCTCTCGTGGACGTCTCGTGTCAACGCCACAACAGTCACATTAACCGAGGTGCGACCAGCCATTTTTGAAACAGGCAGCGCGGTCAATTCGACAACAAACTTTGCGGACTGCGGAAGCGGCTCGAGTATGCTCCAAACCGCGACCTCGCTGCTTTGCGATCGACCGTTTGTCGTACTCGTCATGTTCACACTTTCGGTAGTCGCGATAAGCTCTGCAATCACTGTGGAATCGTAGAAGACTGCGACCAGGTACTGCATATCGGACTGCATGGCCTCCGACCAGACTGAGACTTTGATCGATTCGTCTTCCATCACGGCCATCTTGTTTGGCACGAGCTGCACTTGCGGAGGCACTGCCTTCTGCTTGAACGTCAACGCGATCGAGAGCTCCGTCGTACTTGAGCTGTTGAAAGCGGACGTCGTCGCCCGCAGTAGCACAGTCGAGTCGCGCGAGAAAGCACTGGTGTTGAAAACAATGAAGTCCAGCGCCGGTGCCTTGGAGTCCAGTGGAAACACGTCCAACGAGCCATCTTCCTCCTGGGCGAGTGGGTCCATCATGCTTGCGTTTGTGCCCAGCGGTCTAATCCCACTACCAACGCGGACGAGAACTTCGAGCGAGAGAGTCGCGTCCAAGTCCACCAAATCGTCGGAATCCATGGCCAGTGTGAGAATCTCCACTCGTGCGACTTCATCTTCGTAGACGGACACCTTATGGCGCAGAACATCGAGGATAGGTGCTTGAGCGTGGTGCCAAAGCACGCGTACAAAGGTGTCAACCATTGAGACCGATCGAACGACCAGGAACGAATTCTGGCTGCCTGAGTTCAGCTCATCGCTCCAAATAGAACTGTCGTCATTCGGTATTTCACGCCACGGAGTCACTGCGCTCTCGTACGATGTCGATCGCAGCGAGATAGTCGAGCCGCCTTGATAGTCTCGCGAAGGCTCCACGACAACCGACATCTGGAGATTCAGGAGGCTTTCGATCAAGCCATCAAACAGGTCCCCACCGACGGGGTTGACACCATTCCCGTTCCAACTGACAGTAACGCCATCGACCGATTCTGTTGGATCAGCTCGGACACGGAGCGCAAGTACTTCTGACGGCGATACCAGCCAATCGACCATGTGACCAAACTGCGCGGTGATGGGAAGCCGTTGATTGAAACCGATGTTGCTGACAGCAATCACGCTGGTGGAAATAATCGGTGCAATCGCCGTCGCCAGCACACTCACGTGAATTTTGACTGACGAGAAGATTGGCAACATCATCTGCTCAGATGGTGTTGCTATCAGCACAGTGAGTATTGCCTCCCCAACGAACCCTCTCCGCAAGTGCACTCGCGTCACTGTCGATTCAGTGATGTCGGTCGCTTGGGCCATTGCCACTGCAGCAAGTGTCGAACTCGGGATAGACACCACAGTCCCGTTCGTGATAAAGTCCACGCCAGCGAGTTCAGATCCACCCCACGCGACTTTGCACTTGGCAGATTGAATCTTCGTCGAAACAAGGGTGCCCATTGCATCTTCATCTTCGTCTGGTACACTGGTTGAGTCAAACAGAGTGGTGCAGTTGATCTCCAGCGTTGATCCTTCCGATGCCGTGTACCAAACATCCACGATCTGTCCGTACACTGGCACAGCTTTTTCGTCTTGCCACATGAGCTGGTACTCTGCGACAGAGGATGCATTCGGTTCAGCCTGCGCACTCTCACTCAGGAAGAACAATTCTCGCGCATTGGCTTCAATCGACACGTTCAGCTTCAGATCGCCCCCATACGACGCTCTTGGTACAAACAACAGCGTCGCGTTTTGTAGACCCCCAAGGTTTGTAGTGTTGGCCACCTCGCGCGTGAGCGGGATGTCGAAGACCGCCACCGTGGCATTTTCTGTCGTAGTGGACTCGACCAGTCTCTTGTCATCGAGATAGACGTCAACAGTGATTTGAGTCTCCGACTGGAGGATGAGTCGACAGCTCAATTGCTCAGACCCGTCTTGGTCGACCAGCTGCAGAGTTCGAACAAGAATCGCCAATGCACTCGATAAATCGTTGACAGCTTGTCCAATCAACTTGGTGTCAGACACCGGAGCGTTCGCGACCGGCACAATGAAGACGTCGACGTTGACCTCGATCGTTACGTTTTGCAATGCGTCGAAGCGAGAAAGAAGGTCGCCACGACCAGACGGCTGTGTGCTGTTCGAGCCTCCCATCACGACCTTTAGCACGAATTTTGCGAAACCTGAGAAGTACTTCTGTGTTGTTGGCAGCAGCCGGAACGTGCTTGGTTCAGGGTGCGTCAGGGTGAATGCTGTCGGTGAGGCTGACATCAAGAAGACAAACTGGCGCGAGTATCGAGTGTCCACAAAAACGGAGCCGACCAACCCGTCAATGTCGGCAGCCGATACTGTCACATTTGTTCCTTCAAGTCGGTCATAAAGCGACAAAAACTGTGGCTCAAGTGGCTTTTCTTTTGGCCGCCAGTAGAGCACCATGCCGACCTCCACGACCACGCTGGGCGTTCGCATACCAGGCAGATGAAACACGTACTGCTGTGTCAACCGAATGGCCCCAGAAAACCCGTCAACGGTATCGATGCCTAAGGCTGACACATTGCGTGACTGCGCCTCGAAGTCAAGAGCGTCGAAGGAGCAACACGCTCCAGCCGTCGGGATTAAGCTTGGTCGATGGCAGCCCGGACACCGAATCTGCTTGATGTTTCTGAAATCACCATACAATCGTGAATGCACAGACCAGCTTGAATCATCCCGCGACTTCATGACGCCAGCCACACTGGCCACATCAACTGGTAGATCAAGACGTGATCCTTCCTCCACTTCCAACACCACACTTGCAATCGTCTCTGAGCTAAACAACGCAAGAGGATTCACCACGCTCCACACCTCCAGCGCCAGACGGACCTTCACCGACATCAGCGATGTGCGGTCCACCAGACTCACGTTCGTCCACACAAACACATGCTGAGACACATCAGGCTTCTGAACCAGCACCACCTCCGCCGATTCACACCACGACGCGTTGCCGCCGCGGATAGTGCGACTCAGCACCCACCCGTCACTCGCTGCACCAACACCAACACCGCCGCTCGAGACCGAGACCGACTTCGAGCCAGAACGATGCAGCAAACCGCTCGTAGCAGGACGAGACACAGCCATGTCCACGCGCTCCACCTCCAGACGCGCCGAGCCGCCCGCAGACAGCGCACGGCGATGCGCGATCGACACCAGATCACCCAACGACAACGGCAGCGACTCGTTCACGTACACGACCGACGTTAGAGACACCGGACCCACCGTCACCTTCCATCGCACACCCACGCTCGTTGACACTTCCACGCGACGCATCCCCTCCTTTGATACGAACACGTACACCAACGACGCGCGCAGCACACCGGCAAACGAACGACTCGGCAACAACGTCAATGCTCCGCCACGTAACGAACCTACAGACCCGTCACCAACGCGGATCACATCCAGCGGCGCCAATGAGGATGAACTTGATGATGGCCGTGGCAGTGACAGTGGCGATGACGCCGACTGCGAACCAGACAGCAACACATTACGCCCTTGCCAGAACACGCCATCCAGCGACTTGGACAGAGCCCGCCCACGCAGCTCCACCGACACGGCCCACTCCGATACCCACGGCCAAGCCAGCAGACGATCGAACACGCCATCGCGATCCACAGACACGCGCACACTCTCGCCTTGCTCCGCATCCACCACCAACGGCGATCGCAATGAATCAGGAACCACGCTACCGGGGTGACCCACGCTCCACACCTCCAGCGCCAGACGGACCTTCACCGACATCAGCGATGTGCGGTCCACCAGACTCACGTTCGTCCACACAAACACATGCTGAGACACATCAGGCTTCTGAACCAGCAC